>BGPR01000815.1:367344-398819 GCA_013235015.1 Araneus ventricosus | reverse complement strand
ATACCAAAAACATGCTTACGTAATATTTGAACGGCCCCATACCATTCGTGTGCGGGAGGGACTTTCCAAGTAGAATCTGCTTTAGCCATTTGGATTAGCTAAATTCCATCCTTATAAACGTGAAACATTTGAAATTAAACAAAAGCGTTTAAAATGTTTTTCAGACTCGGAAAGTTCTAAAACGTAGCGATTCATCAAACCTTGAATTGACTTGAATGTCGAATTTTTTGACGTTTACAATACTTTCTCTTTGAAGTAAATAGCGAGGATAAAAGCGAGAAAATAAGAACAGAAAATAGAAACGTATAGAAGATAAACAAGGTGTCAGAGAATTGTTGGAGACATTTCAAAAATTAATACTAATAACAATAATAACAAATAATAATAAACTAATAATGTTACAAATTACGGTTTTTTTAAGTGAGACTGCATTTTTAAAAGTCTTTTTTTTCAGATAAGTAACGCGCCGTTTCGGTGATCTAGGGTGTCGTAAACTACTGAAAATCTCCAATTTTTGAGAGCCATTATCTGTGAAAATATTAAAGCTAGAAGAAAATAAAGCCTTTATTTGTAGAGAATTTAATTTGTGAAATAAATTGTAATTCGAAAACTGAATAGTTTTCGAGATACAGTAGAACCCCGCTAATTCGAACTAATTGGGACCGTCGCCTGTTCGGATTACAAAAAATTCGGATTACCCGAAATTCCGATAAAAATAGAAAAGAAAAAGATGTGTGCTACAAAAAATGTAAGTTATAAGTACTCAGTACTATTATCGCTTGAATTCTTTTATTCAAAAGTAATAGAAAGAGAATATATCTCCCCTTTTCATTAGAATAATGGATGTGCTCCTGTACGAAATGACCTTATCTTACGGCGAATTGCATTAGTTTCTTCAATGTGTACAAAATTATGCATGCTGGAAAAGTACTTTTTTGTTTTTAGTACGTATATTTAAATATTTTCAAGTAATCTTTTCAATTACATATAATTTTCGAAAATTAAATCGTTTAGGATTAACCGGAATATCAGGGTTCGGATTAGCGGGGTTTTACTGTATTCAAGAAAAACTAAAAAAGGAAACCAGAAAACGCGCATTCATCGGCTTCTGCTGATCGGTAGCCATTGCGAATGAAAATCTCTCACTGTAGCAAATTTAGTACGTCATAATCGTACGCCACCTATCTGAAAACAAACTTTTTAAATTTTTTTCTCTCATTTAAAAAAACTGCAGTTGTAACATTATTTGTTTTTTTTTTATTAATTTTCGAAATGTGTCCAACAATTCTCTGACACCCCGTATAACACTGGAAGAAGATTTACTTCAAAAATTACACTTTTATACATTTAAATAGCCTACTTCCTCGGATAAATTTAATCTTTAAAGTTCAATAAACAGAATCTTCAAATGGGAGATAGATCTCCATAAAAATTACCTCTGTTGTCCAGGTGCGCCAATAGGTGAATAAGCCGTGAGGGCTATTTTGAGCTCTTTGCACAACTCTTGCAGCTCGAACTGAGGTAGATAGCCGTGACACTCAACCTGAAATTCAGAAAAATACATAGAGTATTATTTGATCAGAAGCATCAATCATAAAACGGCTACTGATTCATGCAAAAATTACTGAATAAAAAATGTTATGGCACAGCAAACATATATATCAGATAATTTTGAGAAGCTGAAAAATATACTATCCCTTTCAAATCGAAGTACAGCACAGGTTCTCGAACTTTTTAAATTTTGCACAACATAATTAGAAATCACTAATATGTAATCCATACATTCTAGTTGGATTTTTTATAATCATAGAATAAAATATTTTAAATTTATAATATTCAATTATATAGTAAATGCTACTTTTACGCTATAATAAAATGAAAATATACTACATATTGTGGTAGTACATAGTAGGAAATAATACAAAATGTTAATATCAATATCAAATAAAAATTTTAAGCCTACTCGTTTCAATATTAACCCAAGAGCCGTAGCTACCATATGCCAGTTTAAGGGCATATTAAAACCAGCTTAAAGGCACCAATTTAAGGGACGCTCTACAAACGGAAAAATTACACAAGTGTCTGGAGATTAAAGAGCAAAACAAAACATTGAAAAGGGAGCCATTTTATATTAATTTTGAACATTCATTTGAATCTTTTGTGTAAAAATTGTATTAATAAAAATGACGGGAGGCTGTCTTTTTCAAACAAACGCTGATGTTAAAAGCGTAGGACTACTTTACTCGCGTGACTCTTAATGTCGTGACGTAAATCTCGCTCGAGAAAACGTGGCAAGCGAGAGCGTCAGCCAATTGTGCGCGCGCACCTCATGCGTGTGACGTCACCAATTCATGCGTATTTTTGCCCAACTTTGCGACTCAGTAGTCGCTGAACTACAATTCCGATTTTCAAATTTTTTTGTAACTTCTGTTGTTACCGTTTATCTCTAAAATAAAACATTAGTTATGTTTTTAACATATGTAGTTACCGAGATATAGAGGATCTCCCATACAACGTTTTTTGTGGCGTTTTGGCGTGTGAATGAAATTACTTCCCGAGACCCCAATGGGAGGAACGTAGTCCTACGTTAAAAACATGTAATGTGCCCCTAGTGGTACATGAACCATAATTTGAGAAACCCTGAAGTACGGGGTTTTTCAGAAAACATTTTCTTTTATAAAAAGGGGAGGGGTCAGACAAAGAATCTGTGTGTTGTCTCTACCTTTTCCATGTAAGTCAGGAGTCAAGTATGAAGCATTTATGTTGATGCTTAGTTTTTATCACTTCATTTATTTATATGCTAACTTTTAAGTGCTATTTCTCATAGCGAAGTGAGTTATTTTCTATTAAGCACCGGGAGTGCTACGTCCTCAACTTTCTCGCATGCTTATTCAGTATGACACGTTTTGAGTTCTGCAGTGTAGTACAGTAAAGCCAGTATGCATTTTGGATTTTTTCTCTCTGACCGGGTAGGCGACAAATTTCATACAGATCTGGAATTTTTGTACACGACGGTACACGAATTTCATTTATCTAGCTTGGTGCGTTTCTGAATAACCGCTTTTACATACACACGAATAGACAGACAGACATACAGTCAACCGTTTGGAGGAAATCTCCTATAATTTGATAGAAATCTACAATTTTGTTGTGAAGTTAGTTTAGTTATATTCACGTATACCGTTTTGCAGCAACACGAGGGCTATTTTGGGACGAACCTCGCAATTTTGAACCGCGGTCGGATGACGAGGACGACACCTGAGCTGGCACCCCATCTCCAAACTTCCGCACCACACCAACGGGAGGATATTTGGCCCCGACGGATTTAGCGCGCACCAGATCCGCTTACACGGCTGTTCCTCAATAGTATCGGAGGTCGCGGTGGCCTAGTGGTAAGGTGTCTGCTTCGGGACCGGAAGGTTCCTGGCTCTAAATCCGATTCCGCTGAAGATACGCCGTGTATGTGGGCCCTGTTTCACGCCAAATCATATGTGGGGGAGGCACAGAAGTTTGGAGAGTAGGGTTCCATCTCAACTGTCGTCCTCGTCATCTGACTGTGGTTCAAAATGACGATGTCCGCCCCAAAATAGCCCTCGAATCGCTTCAAAAAAAGCGGGACGTTAATATTCCGAAATCGGTGGAACCGGGTTTCGAGCCTGGAACCCTCCGTCCTCGAGGTCGAGACCTTACCACCGCGGCCTGATTTTGTTGTAAAAACCATATACCAATTTCATCCATCTATTTTTGACAGTTTGGAGTTATTGTGTTCACAGAAAGTCAGGCCGGCAGTCGTAATTCCAAAAATATTTTATTTTCGGACGCAGGGAGGTCTAAAACGTGGAGATTCATTAAAACCTCGCGACCGAATCTCTTGAAGATAACAGTACTTTCTCTTTGTACATTCCGTAAGCGAGACATTAGAAAGAAACTTAACTATGAAACTCTAGGGCTCTACGAAGTCAGAGGTTCATTAAAAGGTGCCTGCGGTAAAGTGATTAAGAGTCACTGGCTTAATCTTCAGTCACAGCACATTGAGAAGCGCTCAAAATTAATTTCTGGGCGCCCCCCTTCCACCGCAAGGTAGTTCATCATCGCCGCAACACGGAAGAATTTAAATGACATTTTAAATCGCTTTCTAACTATACCTTTGTAGTTTATCCTTGAGTTGATCACCAGCGAGGCGTCCTTGAAAAGCGGATGACGGAGCCGAATTCTTACCGGTACTTTTCAATCCGTCCAATTAGGGTCAGATCTTCGCGGGACTCAACACTCCGAAAGATATTAGCGATGGGAATTTTTACTGACGGGCGCTTAATCATTTAACTCGCTGATTCTCAATTTTAGGGGAGGCGTTCCGTGAGGAAACCGCGTACTATTCAAGGTGAAGCGCGAAAATATAAAAAAGTGGCTACAAATTTGGTAAAATTAAGTATTGGAGCCGAAATAAGAAACTATGCATTTTTACTTTCTCGTATACGAAGTATACAAAGTATTGTAATCGTCAAAAAATTCGAACTCGAGATTTTGACGAATCTCCACGTTTTAGACTTCCCCGAGTCCGAAAACCACAATTTTGGAATTATATCTGTTTGTGAACACGATAACTCGAAAACTATTAGATCTACGGGGATGAAATTTGGTATGTGGTCTTTAAACATAATTTGTCGGTTTCTTTCAAATTTCGGACAAAATCCGTCCACGGGAAGTCTGTCTGTCTATCTGTCCGCGGTCATGCGAACACTATAACTCAAAATCTTGAATAGCTAAATGAATAAAATTTGGCACACAGTTTTATCATCATGAATGTAGGTCCGTATAGAATTTTGGACCAAATCCGTCAAAGGGTTGACTGTCTGTCGGCCTGTATAATCGCATACTTGTATCTCATAAGCCCTTTGGCTTAGATAAATAAAACTTGATATCACGAATGCTAACATTAATTATAGATCTGTGCCAAATTTCGTTTCAATCGGTTGAAAAAAAATTGCTCAAATTGCATATTCAATTTTTTTTACTTGCGTACTGCGGCAAAATCTCTGCGCATGCGCAAGCTATTCAGCGATAGCGAACGAGGTCATTTCCTCCTGTTTTCTTTTCGCTCGCGCACGCCCTCGCATTAACGGAGCTTGCTAGTGTGTGATAGAAAATAAATATTACTACGTTTTAATACATACGCATCTCTTTGAATTTGATTCTTCACCTAAATATTTTACAGTAGCTATAATCTACAATGAGAAACCTTCTGATAGTCATTGCATTCTGGGTTACAGTAGGTTCGAATTTTTTATCCACGTAGGGGGAGGGGAAATGACAAATTTTCGAGAAGTATACGAGAAAGTTTAGGGGAGGCCACTCCCGTTGGTTTTATTAAAAATCTACAGTTTCTTATTTTGGTCTCAATAAATAATTTTTCCCAATGTGCAGATTTATTATTTGAACAGTAGTTCCGCATTATTTGAAATTCGTCCATAAGGTGACTTTTAAACCTGCGAGAGTGTTCTCCCCTCGACTTTCTCGTATACTTACACCATACGGCGCGTTTTGTGTTTAGATTCGTTGTACAGTGGACGCCGCTTGTAGTAATCACTTAGGGTACAAGTCAAAGTGATCACTACATCCGAAATGCCTTAAAAATAATATAAATCTATAGGTATACAAGGACAACAGTAAAACAGACCACAAAACATTGTTGGTATGTGCTGATTGGTTTTAACTAGAAAAAGAAAAGCGATAAAATGTACGTAATTGAAAAAAAAATTAATACAGTAATACCTCGCTACAACAATACTTTGGGGACCAAATAAAAATATTGTCATATAGGGATGTATTGTTATATCGAGAGGCGATATAATTACGGTATAAAAAGTTAAATTTTGGTTGTTTTAACGTGGACACAATACAACAATATACATTTTGCAAAAGAAAACAAACATCACCAGAGTGATGTTTGTTAAAGCATATAAAAATTTGAAAATTCAGCTATACAATAAAATAGTTCACACATCTGAGAAACTTATTTATTGAAAAAAATCAATATTTTCGTTTGCTTGTTCATTTTTTTAACTGTTATGTCAACTAACAAGTTTTGTATGGAGTTTAATGCACGAAAATGATCATCATTTGTGTATGAAAGGCTTGAAAAAATGCCCGTAGGGACTGAATTGATCGAAGAACTTCCTGGAATGCCAATAAAGATTGCGATAGATCTGTATCATCATCATCGTTCTCTTCATCATCATTTTCCATTTCGACTGTGATTTCGGACAGAATATCTTCTTCAGTAACTCCTGCAAAAACTATAAGATCATCATCCGCTGTTAAATATTCCACCACGTTAATTCCCGACATTTTGCCACTTTGTTTCTTCAAGCTGAGTTAAAGACTTTTGAAGTCTCAAAACACATTCTTCAGCATCTGAAACATCGCCATTTTTGGAATTTTCGTCATTATCAGTTTGCTTATACTCCATGAAATATTGCTACAGACGAAAAAAAAAAATGGCATTGGGATTTAAAAAATCAAACATTGTTGTACAGAGGTTTATTGCTGTACAGAATATCGTTATATTGAGAGGAGATGAACATTATGTTCTATGCAAATTCACCGGGACCACAAAATTTTATTGTTGTAGAGGGATTCATTGTTGCATCGGATATCGTTGTAGCGAGAGTTTACCATACTTAATTTTTAAAAAAAATGTATCTTAAAAAAGTTATCGAAAGTAATCTTTCTTTTAAAGAACATTCGTTGGATAAACTGTTCATATGAATAATACTCGTTAAAAGATTCAGCACGGTATTGGACTAAAGTCTTCTTAAAGTACGAGGGGCTTGCAGAGTTTCTTAGATTGATGGTGGTTTCTCTTCTGATCCCTCTTCATCGTCCTCATGTTCTGAGAGTTTACGTCTTCGATTCATCCATGCTTGATGTTTTGTTTCTTTTGTAGTTTTTCATTTTCTCCAGATTTGAGTCAACGTTGATCCAGGCCTCATATTCCTCTTCGGGAACGTAGGCTGGCTTTTCAATGACATCAGGATCATCTTGTTTGGTCCTGATGAAACGTACAAGGCGAAAGCAGTTCCTTATGGTAACATCCCGTCCAACCACCGAAACCGATCACTACAAGCGAATTGTTGATCACTAGAACCGGCGAAAGCAATTCCTTAAGGTAACATCCCTTCCGACCATCGAAACCGATCACTACAAGCGAATTGTTGATCACTAGAACCGGCGAAAGCAATTCCTTAAGGTAACATCCCTTCCGACCATCGAAACCGATCGCTACAAGCGAATTGTTGATCACTAGAACCGGCGAAAGCAATTCCTTAAGGTAACATCCCGTCCGACCATCGAAACCGATCGCTACAAGCGAATTAAGGAATTGCTTTCGCTTAAGGAATTGCTTTCGCCGGTTCAAGGTAGCATCCCGTCCTCTCTGAAATTCTTTTTTGAAATCTTCAATGCCCACCTTTCTCTGTTAAATGAAACTGAAACCAACTTTTTATGTTATTTGGTTGGGGAGCTATAAGCGTTTAAAAATACCACGAAAAGCGTCGTAATTTGTTCTTTTCCCGACACCCCATTAGGCCACTATGGAGGGACATAAGTTCACGCCAAAATATTTTCCGGACGCCATTTACCCTCTTTACGCCACTGGTCATAGTGACAAAACGTTAATGCGCTTATGTCAGTTATTAAAGTCGAATACGATTAGGGGTCAAATAATACAATGGCCGGAAAACTAATATTATGACCCGGGCATCACTTACCTTCGCTAAGCCACTGAAAGATCATATACTAAATTTCATCCATCTACCTTGTTGATCTTTCGAATTATCTCTACACAGACAGACACGTTAAGCCCTGTCCTTATGGTCAGTTTTTCGGCGATTTACTTGCGCCGTTGGGGATTAATTGCCAGTCGGAATTCGATCAAACTCGCCGTTCCCTCGACGCATACACAATCTACAACAGCCCGCACAGGAAGTGTACCGAGTTTTCTGACCATTGACTCGCTTCCTTTGATGTCCGAGCATTTACAGACATTCTCCGGAATGTTCGAACCACCCCACAAATCCTTGAACAACAACGCTGGGCTGTCCCACGACGGGCAGTTAGGCGTGCAACGAGCAAGGAACATTAAAACACGTACCACGGGAACGGGGCTTTAGACAGAGAAAATCAAACACCCATTGAGGTGTGTTTCAAAACTTAACATAGAGCTACAATTCTAGAAACATAGATCTACAATTCTAGAAATATAGCTCTACAATTCTAGAAACATAGATCTACAATTCTAGAAATATAGCTCTACAATTCTAGAAACATAGATCTACAATTCTAGAAAAATAGATCTACAATTCTAGAAAAATAGATCTACAATTCTAGAAACATAGATCTACAATTCTAGAAACATAGATCTACAATTCTAAAAACATAGATATAAAATTCTAAAAACATAGATATAAAATTCTAGAAACATAAAGCTACAATCCTAGATACATAGATCTACAATTCTAAAAACATAGATCTGCAATTCTAAAAACATAGATATAAAATTCTAGAAACATAGAGCTACAATTCTAGATGCATAGAGCTACAATTCTAGAAATAAAACCACACGCCAAATTTCTGTCTAGCTGCTCAGACTTCTGAAATTATCATGTTCATATACACACGGACAAAGAGACAGATAGACATAATCCCAAAAATTTATTCTTCGGACTCAGGGAGGTAAAAAAGCATGGAGAATGATAAAAATCTCGAAGTCAAATTCTTTGACTATTTCAATACATTCTGCTTGTATAAATCGCACGCAAGAAAGTAAAAATCGGATGTATATGTTAAAAAATGGTGGAAATCCTGCCAAAATCTTTTAGAGTCACGAAGAGTTTCCTCTGATATAAAACATTCAGCAAACAATTTATAATGCAGCATCGCGGGAAAACGCCACACGGAATGTTTTTTCTTGCTTTGACAAGCAATTTCAGGAGTTCTCTTCACATCACGCGAGCGGAATCTTTTTACTAAACAGATTCAAGTTCTTTGGAAAATCAGAAGGATATTTTTTACGAGCTCTGTATTGACGAGTGAAACAACAGACAGAACCCTTTAAAATATTTACTTCCCAGAAACAGCTTCCATATGTTTTACTATTCAATTTTTTAAAACTATTTTTTATTACACCATTTTTTGGAATTATTATTTGCTGTGGTCTGCGTAAAAATATGTCTATTCGAATAAATCTGACGAATGGGAAAGTTTATAGAATACTCATCGATACCAAACGATAAAAATAAATTTAAGCAATCATCACTGAAATACTTTTAAATTAAAATAAGGATTATTAAGCACAATTTATTGAACGTAGCTATGCAATAAAGAATCAACTCCGAAACACACACTTTCATACATACATGTTTTTTTCAAAACATAACAGAACAACGGGACTTTCGGTTAAAGTAAAGTTTACGGTGCAAAGCCCTTTCTCTCCGCTTTAGCTCGCCAATTCCTTGCCGCGAAGCAGAAGACGGATTGGCGATGTCAGAACACTTGTTTTGGTTGCGCAGGAATATTCCTATTCGTGACTTGTTCGCGCAGGAATCGTTATATTTTTATTTCACTCTTCAGCGTTGCGATTTCATTGGCCAGGTATGTGCTATCTACGATTTTATTGGTCGATTTCTTCGAATTTGAATAAAACTTCGTTTGGAATTGAAATTCTCGTTTTTGAATTTTTTAAAAAAAACCCCTAGATTCCTAACATTCACTGAAAAAGCGAAGCTACTATTTTCCCGCTTTGTTGAAAGCGAAGCCGCTGATGTTTTTTTTTTGTTGTAGTTGTTTAAAAAATTTGCCCGGAACCCACTTGAGATGCCGCAGGCATTGTGTCCACAAGGCAACAATAAAATGCTCACTGCACACCCAAAACAAATGTTCTCGAATCGCCAAGCCATCTTGCTCTTGGCGACGAAAAGTTGACGTTCCTAAGTGGGGGGGAACGGCTGTGGAATAAATAATTCCCCCGAATTATTGCATTATAAGTAGCTCGATATATAAGGAGTTGGAGTTATTTCACTTTTACATAGCAAACTACACACAAATCAAAAATATAAAACCTGAAATCCGTAAATTGGTAGTTGATTCCTTATGGAACAACTGCATTCATTTTATGGAAAATCTGTCTCGTTGATGATTCAAATAATGAGTACATAATTGATTCAAAATTCTTACTTATTTTTTGCATTATACAAATCATTTTTTTTAACACTCAAGGAAATTATCGCCAAAATAATTATTTCCCTTAACTTAACTTTCCCTCATTAATTACTTATTGCATTACAAGTAGCTCGATATATAAGGAGTTGGAGTTATTTCACTTTTACATAGCAAACTACACACGAATCAAAAATATAAAACCTGAAATCCGTAAATTGGTAGTTGATTCCATATGGAACAACTGCATTCATTTTATGGAAAATCTGTCTCGTTGATGATTCAAATAACGAGTACATAATTGATATAAAATTCTTACTTATTTTTTGCAGTATGCAAATCATTTTAACACTCAAGGAATTTATCGCCAAAATAATTATTTCCCTTAACTTAACTTTCCCTCATTAATTATTTCCATCTGCTTTTAGAAAACCTCTCCATAGCCCAATATTCGCCAAAATTCGCACTAGAGTACAAGGAGTTCTTAAAGACTCAATCTTAAAGCTCACATCTAATTTTTTTTCTGGAGAAATGTCTAGGGAGCTAAATGGAAAAAAAGAACCTAGTCGTGGGGCGAAATCCGTTTTAATTGCAATTTTCTTTATTCATAATCTGAAGAATCTTGTTTAGAGTCGAGTCGAGTTGATTAATATCATCAAGATGTGACACGTTTTCTTTCTTTGCGTTCATCTCGCGTGATTATTTATCATTCATTAACTGAATTCCGCGAATAATTAATGGACACAAAAGATAGCGGCGATGAATAAACTTTTTTTTTTTGGAATAAAAGTTAACCCTGCTGTTTCTGCCAGGAAGTGAAATAAAAATAGCGGGAAAAAAAACCTTCGAATTCTTTCAAACGGGCACAATTATTTACCGGTAGCTACAACAAGTACAAAAAAAGGAAGTTCTCTTATCCGAGAACTTTTTATCAGCTTCTTTTTCACAGCTGGATGCCTGTGCTTGAGGTTAGAATGTTTTTTATGCGTTGAATATTTTTGTAAAGAGATAGGGTTGCTTTATAACAGGAAGCAGTTATCTTATCTACGGAATTGTTGCAAAAAGAAACTGTTTTTTTTTCACGTAACGGTACATAGCAAAATGGGAAAGGCGAAAAAATTAAAACTCGTTTTTATTTTAATTTGTTGGCGGCGGAATTTACTTTCAAATGGCTCTTACTGAGGGTGGAATGAACACCTGATGAGGCAATGACGAGCAAACATGCCAAACCCAGGGCAGAAGAATTGATTTTTCAGTTCAACGATGAATAGGAAGAAAAGGAACACTTCATATTAAATGAAAATATCAGTTCAACGCATTCCATAAAAAAAGACGCTTCAAAGGAACTTGAGATAGGTGACAGCAATGAATTCAGAGCACGAAAAAATCCCAAAAACGAGAATTATTTTTTCTTTAAAATTCGCCAAATTTATCTTATTTTATAAGTGTTTCGGTTGCAAATAAAGACTGAAATTATTTATTACAATCACTGCCTGTCCGCCACGAGAACTGTCGCCTCCAAATTGTCTAATTCAGTGGTTCCCAAACTTTTTGGTGGTGCGGACTACCTGTTGTGTAAAAAAATATTTTGAGGCACACTAACTAAATATGCAAGTAAAAAATTACAAGCACATATTTATATATATATACAGGGTGTCCACACTTATCGTGGTGCAATAGCTAATTTCTAAACCGTTAGAGATAGACATATAGTTCCAATTGGAACAATTCTTTAAAGGAAGGGAAGAATTATATGTTTTTGAGCGAATATATTCCAGAAAAAGTTACGAAATCCATAAAATTCTTTGAATATCGCTGACTTAGATCACTTTATACCATTAAGTCTTGCCGTCTTGCACACGATTGACCAATCAATGCGCAACACTTGCTCGACAAGGCCGCTGATTGGTAAAAATCATGAAATTCGAAGCTCCAGAACTCGCTCAGTTTTAGTCGCAGAAAAGTGGGATTTTTTTTGTTTAAAATGTTAGAATGTCAAGAATGTTTTACTAAATATGACTGATAGGACCGGGGAAACCGTATAAAAAGTTAGAATTCGTAATTTTTTCAGAAATATATTTAGTGACTCAAAAAACATAAAATCTGATTCTTCCCTTCATTTAAAGCATTTTTCCAATTGGAACTATTTGTCTATCTCTAATGGTTTAGAAATTAGCTATTGGACCACAAGAAGAGTGGAAAGCCTGTTTGTATGCTAGTAATTAGTGAAGCTTACTGTAAAAGGAATAAAAATACATTGTTTTATAAAGCAAGAAACGAGTGAAGACTCTTGAAGCTCCCCTGACTTCGACTCTTGACTAGCATTCCATTAATATGCTATCCGAGGCCTACAAGTGGTCCGCGGCCCATGGGTTGGGAACTGCTGGTCTAGTTTAAGGCGATCTCTATTGAAACAGGCCATCGTCGGAAGAATCCATTTCTAGTAGGTAGAAGTTCATTCAAATGTGTACCGCCGCGAACTGGTGCCAAGGATAAAAAAAAAATCCGAGCTCCGTTGGATTCCTCCTATTCGAAATGGATCTTCCCTAGCATAATCAGTTGCTATAGCGACCGCCGTTAACTAGAAAATTTGGCGGCGACAGTTCTCGTGAGGGACAGACAATACAGGATTTTCCAAAAAGAATAGTTGGTTTTATTTTCATGATATTATTTTTTCTCAACTACTACAGTACCCCACTTTATACTGCTGTTGAATTTTCGATACATTTCATAAAATTAAAAATTGCTTTCAATTAAATTAATTAATTAATTTAAAGCGACCAAATACTATGTTCTCAAGATTCTCTGCTTAAGATAATGACAGCTCAAAACTGTTTAATTTTACCAAGGGGTTCCCAGAATATAACTAAATTTGTGAAATACTGATAAAACTGTATTTTCGTCCAAAATTTGATAAGAAAATAAAATTTTTAAGTAAAATCTACAATTTATTACAATCTCTACTACAATGTAAAAACCCCAAACAAGTTTCATCTGTCCAGCTGGTAGCGTTTTTGAGTCATCGTGTTCAGAGGCAGATCGTTTAGACAGACAGACATAATTCCAAAATTTTTTTCAAACTCAAGAGATTTTAGTCTAAAACCTGGAGATTCATAAAATTTCGAGGTCGAATTTTCCCCTCCATTTATTATTTTCTTTTCGAATGCTCCGTATATGCCAAGGGTTCCCAATCTTTATTTCCTCGCGTACCCTTGATTTGTCTCTATATTTTCGCGTACACCCCTACTGACATAATTTCCCCCACATCAACTATTCGTTTATGCGAATAAATTTTTATCAATGACTAGCAGTAGCCTCACGGCGTTACCCATCTGTCCAGCTGGTCATCCTGAATTTCAAATTTTTAAAAAAAAAAAAGCTTACAATCTTCAGGTTTAAACTTTGAAGCCACATTGCGTAAATAGCTCCTTGAGGTCATATTTCATATATTTTCAGTTTCGGCGAAAGTACACGCAAGATGAACAAGTAAAAACAAACATATTAAAACCATGATATGTCTGCGCGACGATAGACAGTACGAATGACGTCACGTGGTTCCGACGAAATGCATACTGGGAATAGAACACCGCGACTTTAGTTTGGAAGAATAATGGAGGGGGAAATGCAGCGAAAATATTTTAACACTTCAGAAAAAATTATAATTAATATTCAACCATAAAAGATGTTTTAACCGTTCTTGTTTCAAATCAGGGGGAAATATTCCATCATTACCTCAAAAAAATTAAAGAGATAACTTTATTAGAAAGGGGATTGCAGTAAACAAAATTTTGTCGGCAAAACTGACTATTTTTTAAAAATTTCTCAAAATTCAGTAAATTAAGCTTGAAGCTCAAAACAAATTTCATTAGAAAGAAAATTGTTTGTTCTATCCGATGCTGTATCGATTGTTTTTCAACTATCATCAGAAAAGATACTACAGTCGTAAACGTGCCGAAACAGACCCAAAACAACACAAAACACTAAATAAAAAAATTTCTAGATTAAATTTTAAAATTCGGGCTTCGAGGAGCCACTATTACGACTACCTGTGTGCCAAATTTCCTGGCTGTAAGTGCGAAAGATTCGTCTGGACATCGCGCGCACACACGCACAGACACAAACATTGCATACAGTGAGTATATTCAACAATTACTCATTGTTTGCATTTTCACAAGACCCTTACAATGGCGTGATGCCGAACTCACGGAACAAACCAAAGAGGAGAATCTTACCTGTAAAACTGCAGGCTTGATTCGCCCGTTGTCGTAGATCCTTCTGATCTGCTCGCTGTTGAAGTTGGAAAGTCCAATGGACCTCACCAGTCCTTCGTCCACAAGATTTTCCAATACCTAAAACAAACAAAAGGGGGACGCATGCCATTAAACTCATTCCCTTTTTGAACAACGATTAAATGCCCTAAATCATGATGTGTTCTGTAAAAATGAACTTTATTACAACAGTACAAATTAAAAATAATTCCTCTTTTATGTGAGCAATAATTTTTTTGTTCGCTTTTTTAATTTAGTTTTATTATAGTACTAGCCGCTTTCGGCGACCAGCGTGTTCGCCGGGAATATAATTTCAACTGAATCTCTTATGCATATATTCATGCTTCCCTTAACAAAGTAATTTTAGATTTAAAATTTTGATCGTTATTTAACCAATTTTCTGTCAATAGCCTTGCACTTATTCTGTTCGTTGTCTGCATGAACGTCCCTAATGGAGTCGAGTAACTATCTGTGTCATGTAGCATACAATTGCCCGATGTCGGCATCAACTTCACTCTCTTATTCCTCTTGCAAAATAAGCATTTGATTTTAATTTTAAAATGGAGCGGTACATTTTACGTCCAGCAGCATATTAGCTGAATGAAATTATGTCGATTAAAACATATTATTAAACATTAGGATATTACCTTGGCTTTCAACAATGAAAAAGAAACATGCAAATAAATATTTATTTACACAATGAAAATGGTTTGAATTGCGCTGCAACAATGAAAAGTATTGTTGTAAATTATGCCAAAAATATTTTTAAAAGTTTATTAAAATTAAACAAAAAATATCACAGCAACTTAATTAATATCATTGAAAAGATAATTTTTTGCGCTTTTAAGAAGGTGTAAAAATAATTTTTGTGCTGTAATATTTTCGAAAGTTATTAAAGAAAAACGCTAAAATTCCGCTTATTTTTTAATTAATTAAAATTCTAACAAAAATTTTTAAAAAACCGACTCCGAGGTGCACATTCCCACCCTCGAAAGAATGTTCGTGCCAAATTTCGTAGCTAAAATTCCAGCGGTCTGCCCTGTAGAGCTCCAACACACAGACACACACACACACACATTCTCCTTTATTATTATTAGAGACTGAGACACAATGGTTCGGACTCTAAACAAAGATAAGAAATCATTTCAACATACAACAGCTGTGTCATTATTGTAAGTCATAGTACATATTTAATTACTTCAAAACCCCGATATTATTTCATGTGCATCCTATGTATATATGTTACGGTCAATGTAATAAATCGGTTATTATAATCACAGTTGTAATTATAATAACCGGATTTTTTATGCGGTGATTATATAAATGACCGATTACTCACATTGAACGTAACATATATATTTCTATTCTTGTCTAAAAGAGACAAAAACTTCCTCAAAAGATCAAAGAAAAAAACTCGTTCTCAGTACTTCGCCTTTCCTTCTACTTATTTTCAACTAGCAATACGCGCACGGCATTTCCCGAGCTATCTTGACTTCAACAAAATGAAAACAAAAAAAAACCGCCCACAAATGACATGAAAAAGTTTTGAAAACAAAATAAAAACAAAAGATACGCATTATTTGAATTTAGGAAAACAGTACCGAGTGCTTTAATCCAAAACAATATTAATAAATGAGACAAACCAGCATGCGAAATATGCGAGACAAAGAAACATTTTAAGACACTGCCGAAAATAATTATCGAATTCATTCATTTAAATGTATCTTCTCCGAGAAGAACGCGATAGTATATGACGTCACCTGCCACGACGAAGGTCACGCACCAGTCAATGAGATTTTAACAGTGCATGATGGGAAAGTTAACTCGTTCCGGAGAATGTCTCGCTGAGAAAGCTGGCTTGCAAAAAAAACTGTTTGAACTGATCAAGGAACAATTAATTTTTTAAAAAACGGAGAAAGGTATTTTAACGGTTCTTATTTTAAATCCGACAGAAACGTTCGAGTTATAAGTTGAAAAAATAAAGATTATAGAGTTGTTAGAACGTCAGATGCGAGAATTTGAAAAAAATCCTTATCAAAAATCGCCATAATAGTGACTATTATTTAAAAATTTCTCAAAATTCAGTAAATTGTGTTAGAAATTCAAAACAAACTTCATTAGAACGAAAATTGTTTGTTCTATCCGATGATGCATTGATTGTTTTTCAACGATCATTAGAAAAGATACTACAGCCGTAAACGTGCCAAAAATGACACAAAACATTAAATAAAGAATTTTCTAGATTAAATTTTATAATTCCGGCTTCGAGGCGCATTGAGTCACCATCACGATTACCTGTGTGCCAAATTTCATGGCTGTAAGTGCAACAGATTCGCCTGAACATCGCACACACCAAACATTGACTTTATAAGTATAGATACCTTACTTATATTCGTAAAAAGCATGCAAACGTCCTTACCTTCCACGTGTCCACAGGATCGATGTCTTTACTATCAAATTCGCCGTTCTCTTTCGTGGGAAAGATGGCATAATCGTCCGCAGTACGCTGAAAGAAAATGGAATACTTATACACTTTATTGCCAAACTATTTTTTCAAGCAATACTAATCGTTGTTTAACAAACAACTCCACCTCTCTCAATTTTTTTTTTTGAAATTTCAAAGAGGAATTTATCGTAACCAATAGCAATTCATTTTTTTCTTCCTGTTTGAAATTTCAAAAAATTGAGATAGATGGTTGTGTTTGTTATGCGACGTGAAGAATAAACGGCTCTCCTGTTGCAAATTTGAAAAAACTAGATTGGCCTTATGTTCTCGAAGCGAACATAGAGAGTTTGAATAAAAGATCACAGATATTTTAATAACTAATAATTTTTATTTGTAAGGGGTTGTAATATTCGTAACGAATAAAAATATATATTTGTAGAATTATTAAAATATTTAAAGAAAGAAATTAATTAGATAAAAAAATCGTTTGGTCATAAAAGAAATTAATTTTAAAATATCGTTTGGCAGAAAAAGAAATTAATTAAAAAATATCGTTTTGCATAATTCTTTTCTAAAGGTTATAAAAATAGTGTGGCAACGATATATTTTGTCTTTTTTGCTAACGTTGCCTAGCAACGGAAAAGAATAATGGAATTGAAGATGGGATTCGATGCCAGTCAGTGATGTAACGTTTGTGATGTAAGTGTATGTGTTTGTTTTACATGTTTGTGCTGTGGTAGACGTTCTATAAATATATTATTTTTGATAAGAAGGCTCTACAATTCTTCATATTATGCTGAAATAAATCACAGATTTAAGGGTAAATCAATGATTCACAAACTTTTTCGATTCTCGACTGCCTTAATGAATTCAAATTTCCCCTTTGTATATCTATCAGATTTGTTGATAATAATCGCAAAGACTTGTAGAAGTGGATACTGTTTTCAAATTGAGGATGGAATAGGAATGTTTTGAATACGACTTTTCCGTTCAAGTCAACACAGCCTGTATTGGCCACGGCTCCATTCAGTTCGGAACTGCAATGTTGGCATATGCCGTCCACAGATCCCAGAGTTTGAATTTCGGTATTGCCTGATGTTGACCAACCGGATACACGCATGCGCTTGTGATTATTGGCTCTGCGTTGTCAAACCGAGGATTCGGCTCGCACTGTTCACCGTTCACAGCTTAGCGTTCCATGTTTTGGAAACGTAACAACAGTCAAACTGGTGAGGTCTTTTAATCTGAAGAAATATTTTCGATTTATTTATATTAACTTGATGCTTAGCAACGCTTAACGCCATTTAGAAACGCTTGACTCTCTTTAGCGGTGATGTTAAGCCATTGTTTTTGTAATGCAATTTAGTGAAAACCACACACTGATATCACAATTTTTTGATTTTTTAAATTAAATTTTGAAATGTGTTAAAGACTTTTGGGAAACCCTGTATATGTGTAAGATTTGTTGATAGTAATCGTAGTTAACGCAGTAGTTGATAGCAGTTTCTGTTCGTAGATTTGACATATACGTTTTAACTAGGCCTGAGAGATCACACGATATATCAGAGGCACAATTTACAGAAATAGTGAGAGTGAAACAAATTAAATTTCACACGCGCATGTGCTTTAAATGTTCTTTAATTTCCGATCTTGTTCATTTAATTGTGGCCTACAGATCGAAGAAAATGACCAATGAATTTAGCAATCTGCAATTTTTACAAATGGCATTACAAAACATCAACATACTGGTTCAAGAAACACATATTCAATTATTCGAAAACCTAACATACGGTAGCCTATTTGTTGTGAGCCTCAAATTTACTATACTCGCTTAGAATGAAATTGTAAGATTAGAAGGAGAGCTGTCATTTCAGCAGCTTTCTAACTTCGAATAATAACTTTTCGCCGAGAAGCGCAGTATTAAATTTTCACTTCTCTCGTCTCAAATATAATGACCCAAATTAACTTGTCGAGTTAGCCAACGGGATAAAATTACGTCTCTCTCATCAATTTAATTTCCGTTTGCGAAATTTAGATATAGCATGAACACGAGAATGTTATAACAGCTGTCGCTTATTGAATGTTTCAGTCTGCTCTCTTAATATAAAAGATTACCCGAAATCTGTAACTTTATACTTTACTTAATGTACTTTTTATAAAACGCATTATATCGGCTTATTTCAGATCCTACAAATACGTATTTCGTAGTATTAATATTTTTTAAGAATTTATTACTGTTAAAATGTCAAAGTTTAATCGCTTTTTAAAGCTGCGAGGATGGATAAAAAAAAGGTTATAAAGGTAATAAAAAATTGTTTATTAACAATAGACAGAAAATACAAAATGGAATTAAGAGGCATACTTGCCGATCACTTTTCCACATAATCACCAAATCTATTTAGGCTTTTATCTGAACGAACAAACCAACTTGTTTAACATGGCTTGGTAGAAATGACGTCCCTGCCCATTGAGACAGTTCTCGGCATCTTTTTTCACATCACTGTTTGAAGAGAATCTTGTTCCAGATAAGTTTTTTTGAACCCAGATTGGGTGCAAAAACTGAGCTGTATGAATGGTGGCTCTAGACTTCCCACTGGAACTTTTGGGAATTGCCCATACTGCTCGAATTGTTGCAATTGCTGCTTGCTCCCATACAGCGAGCAGTATGGGAATTGCCATTCAGAAGGATGACTCCATCACTCAACATGCCACGGCGTTTCAGTCGGATGGCTTCACGATGGCCCAGTGACTATTTCTTTTTCGAAATTGAAGAAACACTTATTCTGGAACAAGGTTCTTTTCAAATAGTGGTGAGAAAACAGCTGCCGAGAACTGGCTTAAGGGGAAGGGACGTGATTTCTACCATGCCGGGTTAAACAAGTTGGTCCAGCGTACAGATAAATGCCTAAATATATTTTGTGATTATGTAGAAGAGTAATTGGCAAGTATACCTCTTCGTTTCCTTTTGTATTTTCTGTCTATTGTTAATAAATAATTTATTATTATCCTTGTAATCTTTTTATTGGATCCATCCTTGTATAAAGTAAAATTTTTCGGAACTATAGAAAAGATTGGATTTCTTGCGTTCCTCGTCCACAAATGGCAGCACGATCTAAGTGGTAATACGACGCTTCATTTTGACTGGTTTTAGTTGAAAGATTCATTCTATCATCTTTTTGTTTTTATACTGGTTTAATGGTACATTTCGATTTCGAAATCACAACACTATCATAACGATTCCTCTCATATGCAGCGGAAAGATTTATTGCTAATGAGGAAAGATAAGAATGGATAACTTTACAGGTTGCCGAACCGCAGACCTTATTTTCGAATTACAAGAAAAGTGGTCAAAGTGCTTTTCTATTTCTCAGCCAAAACAGCCAATTTTAGACCTTTGTATTGACCCGAATTAATTTTCCAGCAAATTTTAAATTTTATTTTTGTGCCATTAGTTAAATTTTGGTGCAGAATAACCCCAGGAAAGAAGAAGAAAAATAATTAGTTAAAATAATCATTATTTAATTAGTTAAAGATAACTTAATTCATTTTAATTAATAATTTTTAAAAAGTTTGATTTCTGACTTCAGTTGCCTTCTACTTTTTGTTGTCAAACTACTTTGTGTTCTTGTGAAAACGGTTACATTACGAAGATATAAGCATGGGGTTAAAGCGGTAATTTTAAGTATCGTCGAGATAAAAAGGATTAAAATGATATTTTGAAATTTTTACAGCCTAAGCATAGTTTAGTTTAGTTAGAATAACGTTCGATTTTGTAATTAAACGATAATTTTTTTTTTGTGAAGGGCCTCGTCTTTTTGAATCATGGTCACATGATTAGGAAGACACGTAGGCCAGCAACCCACCTCCCCAAGCTTCCGCGCCACATCAGTAAGAAGAAACTTGATTCCCGACGAAAAATCTAACGGGCGAGAGGACCACATACAAGGGGATCTTGGGTTATATCAGGTTTCAAACCTTGAACCCTCCTGTCTCAAACCCAAAACCTTACCATTAGGCTACCGTAGCTTTTCCAGTCGAAATCTAAAGTTTAGTTTAGCAATATTAACTCTATCGATACGGGAGCGTCCCATACGTCCCTTCAAGCAAAAGACGATAGCCGTTCGAAACGTCCGAATGTCACTCTAAAATTTCCATCCCCTTTCGTTAAAGTGTGATTGATTTCACACCCGATGCGCATGCTTTCTTCGTTAGAGTTGCTCACCCACATGTGTTTGGGAAGAGGGGGTTTTTCTTACAATTCGGACAATGCCAGCTGTCATTGTGATTTTTGAGGGGGAAAGTGAATTTCCCTTATATTAGATAGAGGAGCTCGGACGTTCCCGTATTTTTACGTCCTTCTATTTCACTGGTCTTAGGAATCAGAGGTTAATGATCCATTGCGAAGTAATATTAGGGTTATTTTGGGACCGAAATCTAAATATCTGTTAACTCTTTCGCGTTCATTGGTTCGCAGTGAAACCACACATTGAGCATTTTTTTAATGCGCATGGGCGAAACGTAGCTCACTTTTTCTTTCATAACTTCAGAGCCAGATGTATAGGTCAACTTATATAAAAATTCTAGTTCAATGCCTTTAGTATTCACAAAGATATCGACATTGTAAAAGATAAATTGCTTTTGATCTCTAAGAGAAACAAAATGATGAGTGTTTTTGAATAAATTGATAATTTTTTAAAATTGAATCTCCGAAAGTAATATTGAATTTTATGAAAATTGAATATCCTAAATACTCACGTATACTTATTATATAAATTAAATACATAATTTAAATTGCATTTCGATGATAACTTATTCGGAAGAAAAATATCTCGTTGCCGGTCATTGGTTTCACTGTGAAACCACAAATTTCTTGAAAATAAAAAATACTAAATGTCTTTATTTTACATATTTATGACCAGCTACATGTCTAATACTCATTTTTGAAATAAATTTAGTAATTTTCAAAACGAAACATGTAGTGAACTAGAGAGGGTTCAACAATGAATAAGTCGAAGAGAATTCAGCACATCTTATGTCATGTCTGATGCTGTAACTATATTTCAAGATAGTTGTCGACGCGCCAACTGCGTTTGGCGCCTTGGCGGGGTTGCCAAATGTAGACGCCAAAGATTGTTTACTTTGTGTCAGGGTTGCCATATTGGCCTTTTTAAGGCCAAATTATGGAAATGTGGCCTTTTCCCAAAGCCTTTGCTCTTAGGAATTTTCCTTTGGCCTTAGATTCATTTTTGGCCTTTTTTTTGGCTTTATTTTCGCTAATGACTTTAAGAGCAATTTTCAATAACATATATACTTAAATTAATTCATTCTAATGATTATTAAATATTTTTTAATAAATTTTTGATATTACACTTTTAAAATTATACATAGTGAGCTGTCAAACGAAATAGCTCTTGAATATACCAAGAATGTTAACATTTTTTTCACTTAAATTTTAGTTTAATAATAGAGAATTGCATATATCCCGATCGAGTGGGATTTGTTTTCATGAAGGATAGCCTTTTTTCTTATAACCAATGAGGTCTCCAACCAGTTTGTGAAATTTGGCCTTGATTTTAAGAAGGTTTGGCCTTATTTTGCTATTTTAATCTGACAACCCTGCTTTGTGTAGAGAAGCTTGTATGATCTGACCGGGTAATGACGTGTGAGCAAAGGGCTCATAATTGTTATAATCCGGAATAAATAAATTTAATGAAATTTGTGTGAAGAAGATTTGCTCAGGATCTGTTGATCTATTAAGTTGCCTGTGAGTATAGGGTTCACTGTTTAAGGCTAGAATTCCTGAATAATCACACTAGTCCGTCACAACAACAAACATAAGTAGCATTCTATTCTCAAGTGTTACTTAAAGAAATCACGAAATAAGAATAGAAGAAGCCATTATTTTACTAATTCAAAAACCAGAAAACAGCAAAATTCTCCCGAAGCAATTATCATAAGAAAAAGAATGGCATTTAGCGGTGTTCGGCACGAAAAATAAAGTGTACCTCATTAAAGTCCCAACACAACACTAAAGAAAGTGCGGCTCTCTCCTTGGCGAGATTTATAGCGCCATTACAGAAATGTTTGTAACCTTAATGCCAGGTTCCAGAAAGGCACTCTCGGTAATCCGAATTATTGGCACACATGAGATCGCCCCCTGAGAATTATTAATGAACTCCACTTGTAGGGCACGCCGCCCGATGACTAATGGACCCGCCGTTATGCTAATGTATTCAATGATCCCATTAATATCTTTAACTAGGGATAAAAGCAAGAGCAGCTGTTAAGTAGAATGGGAGACATGGTTTTATTTTTTTTTATGTTTTTTTCCAGTTTTTGTTCTTCCTTGCGTAAGCTTGAATCATTTCCAACAATATAACATATTTGGATAATGGAATCACGGTGTTATTAAATAGGCCCTATAAAAATATTTCAAAATCTGCATTTTCTGAAGTACAGTCGGACCTCTATTTAACGAACCTCTGTTCTGCGAATTTCTCTATTTTGCGAACTTTTTCTTGGAACAAAGAACATTTCGCGAATTTCTTCGTAAAATAACCTCCGAATAGCGAAGTGCGTCCTCTATTTAACGAACTTTTTATTGTGTTCCAATATTTTTTTCTCCCTATTTCTCAAAATATTTCTAAACAATTCAAAGTTATTCTTTCTTTTAACACATTTTATGGTGATCAATGACTTTGAAGCTGGAAAATGTCAAAGCGAAAGTGCTTGAGCATCAAAGAAAAAATTGTAATTTTCATGAGGTGGATAAAGGAGTGGGAAAAAGGATATTGCTTTAAAATTTGGTATTCCTCCAAACAGCTTATCAACCATAATAAAAAATCGTGATAAGATACAAAATTATGATTCATCGAATTCTTGTTCAAAACGTTTAAAAGCATGTGTCTATGAAGATGTGGATGAGGCAGTTTTGAAGTGGACAGTGTGAAAAATAAAAACAATACAGCAATGAATTGCGATGAAGACGAGGATGGAAATGATAATGATGCAGAAATCAACAAACCTTCGTATGATGAAATGCTGAAATTCATTAATTTTAATATAAAATTATTTTTTTAAATTGAAAATACAGTGTATTCCTGGACAATGTTTGGTTTTATTCTTGTTTTCCTTGCAGATTTCTTTTTGATGGGTAAAATATAAAAAAACAAATAGATATTAATTTACAAAATAAAGGTATATAGATATTAATTTACAGAATAAAGGTATGATTAATTACTTTTTTTAATAATATTTAGTGTTTATGAATTTAAAATATGTTTTGTGTAGTTTAAAGTATTTTAAATGGTGAATCTCTATTTAACGAATTTTCCATATAACGAACTTTTTTTCGGGATTTAGAGACTTCGTTAAATAGAGGTCCGACTGTATTTGAGTAAGGGTTAGTGAGTTTAAACATTAGACAATAGTCTGCGCGTATATAAAGAAATGTTTTACTATAAAATAGTACTGCACTGCAACGTAAAATGTTGCTCAATACCTCGAAGTTTCAGACTGGGAACATGCACATAACCGAACAGAAATTTATATTTTTTAATTCATCTCAGTTTTAGTTATATTAACGTTTCGTTCTGAAGTAACACGAGGTTATTTGAGTTCATTCAAGTTATAATGGGACATTTTGAACTGTTGTCACATAACGAGACAGGGTGGCTACAGAAACTGTGAAAAAAATTTCCCTGATTTACGGCTACTAATTATATTAGTTTCCTGGCTTTCTCCCTACTGAAAATAACTGTATGTGTACGATATACATTATTGAAAACACTTTTACTAGTTATTTAATATGAAAAAAATTGAATTTTTTTATGAAATTTAATTTTTAAAAAATGGAATGAACATCTTAAGAAAATCTATTAAAACAGTATATTACATTTCTTATATGTAAAAAATACTGGAAATTTTAACAGAATACTTTGCTTCTAAAACTGTATAAGAATTATAAGAAACATTAAAACTACTCTTTGCAAAACAACTTAAATTATGTTAACAGTAAAGGTTATTATGATATTTGCTCAAAACTTTAAAACAGTTCAATAACTAACTAGTGCTCTTTGCATGAGTACCAGAATAAAATGTTGCAGCATAAATATAAAAATAGTATAATTATATGTACCTAATAATATATATTTTAGCAAAGATTTAAACAAGAGAAACTGCCGAAATATTACTTCAAATCTGTTTAAGTAGCGCGTAGTTGGAGCTGCATACAAAAAACAATCGAAATCAAAGTCATTCAAAGAAAACCAGAAAATTAAGATAAATTCAGAGAGAATAGAATCTTTTGTTGGGAAATTTCGGGCTAAGAGAAGCTATATTTGGCGTAATGCAAGCTTCTTACAGAAAAATTTCCCAAATATTTTGAATCCAGTTCGAATTAAGTCCTTGGCCCTTGATAAAATGGACTAGAATGGATTCCTTGTTTGTTTAAATCGATTCCCTCTGAGTTTATCTTAATTTTTTGGCTTTCTTGAATGATTTTGATTTCCATTCTCTTGATAAACATTTTGCAGCCCTGCTCATTCCTGAGCTCAGGCCACTGGCCCCAAGTTCCCATCCCATAGACATAACTAGTTTGAAATGCTAATTAAAGTTTCAGTTCAAGCAGAAACAAATTGAGTGATAAATATTTTGACTTACCCTAGCAGCAACAGGAAAATGGATAAGGTACAAATCGATATAATCCAGCTGCAGATCTTTCAGTGATTTTCGGAAGAAATATTCCACGTCTTTTGGGTCCATACCATTAGGCGGGAGCTGGAAAAGGAACGAAAAACAAAATGCGTTAAGCTTAAATTATAATGGACGACTTGCATAAATAAAAGTACAATGAAAATAATCCTGCGGCGTAAAATACTTTCACTTATAGTTCCCTAAGTTATGCGTAAAACAAGTCAGCAAGTAATATTTCATGTTTACTTTTTAGAAAGATTTACAAGAAAAACTTATCAAAGTAACATAACTGCGACTTGAAACCAGCGGGAGTGACTGACTTTGACTTCCCTGCATACCTTGCATAAATAAAAGTACGTTGAAAATAATCCTGCAGCATGAAGTACTTTTACTTATAGTTCCCTAAGTTACGCGTAAAACAAGTCAGCAAGCAATATTTCAAGTTTACTTTTTAGAAATATTTACAAGAAAAACTTAGGAAAGTAACATAACATTTAAACTGCGACTTTAAACCAGAGGGAATATTCTGATTTCGACTGTAAGCCAAGGGTTATCATGATTGTTTTAGTTGAGATCCGGACACGCCAGGGGAGGGCCTTGGAGAAGAAGGTGGGTCAAAATATTGTATGAATTTCAAAAAGCTACCTACCAAGGACTGTCTCGCATAACACCAGCGCAGAATTTGAGGAAGTGAATAAAAAGTTAAGACGTCACAATGCAAAGAAGATGCAATTTTTATCATTGTTTGGTAATTTTATAATTATATTAAGTAAAGCAAAATGAAAACTAAACATTTAATTCTAAGTTTTTAATAGGACCGGCTAAGGAGGCTCATCAACAGTGGATGGAAATAGTGTAAACGATGAATTTTCTTTCATTACCGGAATGACGTCAGCTTATTTGAATACGTCATATTTTCTCAATTGCAACCAAATTTCAATTACGTCGGATTCACTGGCATAAATCCGGATACTGGTCCGGACGTGATATTGATATCCGGACGTATGGTAACCCTATGTATACCTATACAATATGACGCGTTGTATGTTCAACTCCTTAGTACAGTGAAAAGAATCGAGTGTGAATTCCAAACTTCTTCCCTTTGACCGATCGGGTCAAAAATTTGATGTACATCAACAATTTTGGTGTCAAAATACCAAACCAAATTTCATTTATCTTGAATGGTGCGTTTTTGAATTATTGCATTCACAGATAGACATAATTCCAAAAATTCGGAGAGATCTAAAATGTGGAAATTCATCAAAATATTTTTGAACAATTATAGTACTTTCTCTCATATATTATACTTCATACAAGTTAAAAGATAGCATGCAGTGGCGAATCGTTCCATTAGGGCTGCAGGGCTGCAGTCCCCCTGACACTATTTTAAAAAATTGTATTTTCGTTTTTATTCTAATTGGCTTACTTTCCCACCTGAGCGTTCAATGATCAACGAAAATTGAAAAAAAGTAATAAAAAACGCAAAAGGAAGACAGAAAATCAATCAAGAATAAGGCGAGAGACAGACCAGTGCTGCAAAGAGTTTTGCCGTTCCAAAGACCGAAATTCGCGCTATGAGCTCATTCCGGATAAAAAAGCAACCCTTTCTCCTCTTGAAATTAGATTCCCTTGTGCTGCATTTTTTCCCAACTCTCGATTGGCGCGACTTCCTCATTTGGCGTTTTTTCGCTTTTTCTCAGTAGTTCAGTCATTGAGTAGTTTTTTAAACCAAATTCTGGAGGAGTTGTGATTTTTGGTTCCTTTATGTTTTTGGGGTGCTGATTACAAATCTGAGGTTTGCCACCGAAAGTTTTGTTGGCATTTCAGTTTTAGCCAAAAAACATGAAATTTTTTTTTTCTTCCAGTTTTTGTTTATAACTCAAAACTATTAATTTTTAGTATATTATCATTATATACCAAAATAATCAGCACAACATATCCTACAACTTAGGTCTATGGGGCCGTTCAAATATTACGTAAGCATGTTTTTGGTATTTTTTGACCCCCCTCCCCCCTTGTCGGCAGAAGTAGGCAAATCGGGAATCGCGCGCGGAGGATTAGGGAGGCAAAATGGAACTCTTCCCCTTTTTTTTTTTTTTTACAAAACGTATAACAGTAATAATGTAATTTTAAAAATTTTAGGACTTAATTCAAATAAAAAAACTCTAACTAGGCTTAAAATGAAACAAAATATATAAATTTAATTTTAAGTTTAAGCTTACAAAAATCAAGTTTTATTTTCTTTTGCCAAATTGAACCTTTTTTTCAAATTTAATTTTTTTAAAATTAAATTATGTGTGCAAGTTACAAGAGATTTTCGGAAATAAAGTGATTTTAATGTCTTACGTAAGCATCACTCATACTCCCTCTCCCCTCTTGTCAGCAAAAATAAGCAAATCGCAAACCCCCTCCCCCCCTTGGGTGCTTACGTAATATTTGAACGGCCCCTATACAACTATTGCAGCACTGGTTGTTTCCAAACTGACGAGCCGCCACTGATAGCATGATTCATTTTAATTCACTGAAGGAAATAAAACCAGGGAAATCTAATGAATCACTAGCTACCGGCAATTATAAGGGAAATACATTGAAAATAACTACATCAAATGACCAAATACGCCTCCTTAACGCTCCAAGAAACCCAAAACCCTCCTTAATGAATGGAGACTTAACGAAGTATGACGCATTCATCGGAACTTGTCATCTTTTCACGTTGCATCATCCGATAATCGACGTACAATTTCCGTCACTAATTAGAGAAGTGATTAGATATTTGAAGTACCTTCGTCGTAATGAACAGGTCTTCTCTGGTAACCATCTTCTCCTCTTCGATGGCACGCTTCAGAGTCCGGCCTAGGAAATGCTCGTTCGTGTAGGCGAAGGCGGTGTCGAAGTGTCGGTAGCCAGCTTCTATGGCCGCCATGACCGCTGTGTCTAGCTCGTTTTCGTTTCGAGTCTGTAAATGAAGGAATAAATAAGGTTAAAATACTGTTGAAATTGATGGCGAAAATTAAAACATTAACTGACGCACGACGCGTCTCTTCGTAAGTATATTTGGTTGAATCCTCCCGGATGACTTAATTTTACTACATTAAATGTTAATAAAATAATTTCGATGCTACAAGTTGTAATAAAACTACTAGAAAATTTATGTGCCAGGGGTCAATTGAAAAAATTTTTCATTGTTTTCTTTCAACACATACATTATAACATTTTGTAAACATATACAGTATAACCCCGGAAATCCGGAATTCCGTATAATCCGAACAACTTTTTTTTAGTTTCCTCAAAACTTCTTACTAAAAAATGAAGGAAAAATAACAATTACGAATCAGAAACAAAGCTAATGATTATCCCTAACTTAAAAGAAGCATTTGAAGTGGTCTTCAAGAATGAATACAACACCTTAATTAGTAGAACTAAACTCAGATATCTTCTTTTTACCCTCAACCTGTTTGCCACAGTACCGTGCGAATCCCCGCGTTCTCTTTCCGTACGCTTTCACAGAGCACCCAGAGTGAATATACTCTACTGAATTTGGTATATCAAGAGTATTTTACCGAATTTCCCGGATAATCCGAATTCCCCGGATTCCGAACAGTGTTCAGCCCCAATTATTTCGGATTACCGGGGTTCTACTGTACTATTGAACACTATTTTGATGAAAACAAAAACAAATTCTTGACGAATACTATAATGAATTCTAGATTAATTAAGCACTTTAAAACAGATCTGAACACGAACAGACATACAGCGTGGCCCAGCTAGTAATGTTTGAAAAACAATATAATAGATGGCGCCAGCTGCGAGCAAGTGAGACCAAACTTGGTGCGCATGATCATTAAAGTGGGCAAGTGTATAGGTGTGTGTCTCGTTAGCGAGCCTTTAAAAGTGTGTTGTCCAGTTGCGATTGTCACAAGCGATAATGAATCAAGATTCAACAGATGACTACAATTTTTTCCGGATTTAAACCCGTGTGATTTTTTTTTCTTATCTGGTTATTTGAAGAGCAAATTGTGGCTGAAAAGTCCTAAGATTCTACATGAATTGAAAGCTGCTGTTTCAAATGTTGTCGACACGATTGACAGCGACATCTGCTCACGCATAGTGTATGGATTCCAGAACCGCCTATCTGCTGTTCTTGTTGAAGAAGGCGGTCACTTCGAACCTCTTTATCATTAATTGCCCTCCATGTAATTTCAATATAAATCATTAAAATATTTTCATCACCACTATTATTCATTTTAAAATTCCAATTCGTTTCAAACATTACCCGCTGGGCCACCCTGTAGTCTATACTTATAAAAGGCAATGTTCGTGTGTGTGTCTGCGATGTCCAGACGAATCTATCGCACTTACAGCCATGAAATTTGGCACACAGGTAGTCGTAATGGTGACTGAATGCACCTTGAAGCCGAAATTTTAAAATTTAATCTAGAAATTTTTTTATTTAATGTTTTGAGTTGTTTTGGGCGATTTTTCGCACTAATTTCTCAATAGCATGATTTCGGATAACTGTACGATAAAAATAGATACACCATCGGAAACAACACGCAATTTCCGTTCTAATGAAGTTAGTTTTGAGCTTCTAACGTAATTTACTGAATTTTGAGATTTTTTAAAAAAATAGTCAGTTTTGCCATCTAAATGTTAGTTTTGTTTTTAAATTTGTTGCATCCGACTTTCTAATAACACTATTATTTTCAATTTTTTTCAGCTGATAACTAGAACGGTTCTATCGGATTTAAAACAAGAACGGTTAAAATATCTTTTCCAGTTTTTTTTTTAATTAATTTTTTTCTGGGCCGTTAAGGGTTATTTTTCTCCATCGAGTTCCTCACGCGGCACTTCTTCGGAACGTTGCTGGCAATTTTGATTGGCGGACGCGTAGGATAAATCATGACCTTCAACTGAATAACTTCGATTATTATTTTTGGCAGTATCTTACCGTATTTATTCATCTCGCATACTTTGCTTGCAGAATAATAATTTTCACGTTGCAATTTTTTAATACTGTTTATCGCGAAAAAAATAAGCGGAAAAATCAATAATATGTATCTTTTGTTTTGATTTTGTTTTCAAAACTTTTTCGTGTCATTGTGGGCGTTATTTTTTTTTCTTTTCATTTTGTTGAAGTCCTGATTCCACGGGCAACGCCGTGCGCGTACTGCTAGTTACAAATAAGTTTCATTGTCGCGATAGATGATTACTATAATGTTTGGCTACCTCTGGCGATGGTTGATCGGACGCTTGGCGCAACTCCTTGCTAGAGTAGGGTTGCTTTTTGTAAACAAGTCAGTTTCGGTGGCGACATCGAGAAACGAGGTGAGAAGCTAGGCGTTATTTTTTCGCCTATGGTCGTTATTTTTGCTCTGGCTTCTAAATGCAACGTACCGCACTGTATCTTTTATGTGTGTTGTCTGACTTATATGTGCCTACGTCCAAATAGAATTATTTTTCTAAAATCTAGTGTCTTGATTTCAAAAAGACAGCAACACCACAATTACCATTTTCACAGTTAGGAAAAACTATAAAAGTCTAAGTTATTTAAATTTATCCTCCAATTTAAGGGAATAATAAAAATAAAAATAAGTTATTTATTTTGACCAGATCCGCAAGAAATACAACACGAACTTTTGATACGAAACGAACCTTCGTGTTTGGAATAAATCCTCTTGTCTTTTTCAATATAAATATGACTATTTAGGGTATAGAAACTCAACCTGCATACAGAAGTCATCTATATATTTAAAATAATTTGGAAAAAAATTCTCCACCGAATCCGCCAGCCTCAACCACCCGACCGATTTTTATTTCATATGAAAGCTTATGACGTCTAGATATGTCATCAA
>BGPR01000815.1:328877-350146 GCA_013235015.1 Araneus ventricosus | reverse complement strand
GTTTTGAACTTCAATCGTGGGGGCTTTGAAACATGAGTGCAGAATCCGGAACGCTAACTAGGGGGAAGAATAAGGTATCTTGGACAGAATCCAACAAATAAATTTTTAAGAAAATCGTAGAAAATAAAATAGTCAATTATTAAAAAAAACATATTTTAATAGAAAGAGCGAAAAAAGCGCAAATAAAATAATTTTCTAATAGCTTTTACTATTTTTCCATCAGGCTGATTTAGCTACTTTGTCATATATTAAAAACTAGCAGTACGCGCACGGCATTTCCCGTGTCATAATGACTTCAACAAAATAAAAAAAAAGCCCAAAGTTTTGAAAACGAAATCATAACATATATATAGATATGAAATGTATCGGGGAACAGAGAGTAACCTTGGTTCGGTCGAAAGCTTCGTCGATTCGGATATGTGAGAGAAAATGTTTTGAACTGATCAATAAAAAAATTAATTGAAAATCGGAGAAAAAAGATATTTTAAGCATTCTTGTTTTAAAACAGGGATAAATATTCCGGTTTATAAATCAAAAAAATTGAAAATGATAGCGTTATTAGAACGTCGGATGAAAGAAAATAAGAATTGAAAGTTGAAAATATAAAGGAAAAGTGACTATTATTTAAAAATTTCTCAAAATTCAGTAAATTATGTTGGAAATTCAAAACAAACTTCATTAGAACTAAAATTGCTTGTTCTATCCGATGGTGTATTTATTGTTTTTCAACGATCATTAGAAAAAGTACTACAGCAGTAAACGTGCCAAAAATGACCCTAAACAACACAAAGCATTAAATAAAAAATTTTCTAGATTAAATTTCAAAATTCCGGCTTCGAGGTGCATTGAGTCACCATTAAGACTGCCTATAATGTGCCAAATTTCAAGGCTGTAAGTGCGACAGATTCGTCGAGACATCGCACGCACGCACACAAACACTGCCTTTTATATGTATAGATAGTGAAAGTTCGAAAGGAGAATTCTTCTGCAGATAGCTTTAAAAAAATTAAATCCAGTGAAACTTTGTTTTGTATGAACTTTTTATTAATAAGCTTAAGACAGTGCAATACAGGGCATTTAATTCAAATAATTCATTTCTATGTACTCAATTCTTTCACTTTTTCAAACTGTTACTATCAACTATTTTTCTAGGAGAGAAATTCGAAAATCGAGATCGTTCCAGCATATCCGGGAACTTTGGTCACTTTACACGCATAGAAAAAGTTAACTAATGAGAATTCACTGTTACGCCACTTTTATTTAAAATTAACTATTTAAACTAACTGTTTAAAAAGTTAAAATTAATCTTTCTTTTTTTAAAAAAAACTTCAGATAATTAGTTATAACATCCCGGACAAAAGAGCCGAAATTCGGTGTTCCTCGGCTAATCCGCAACGTCTAGTCACCTTAAATTGATCCCATTAAAACTGAGTGGACAGTTCTCCCCAGTTTCATATCCCCAGTTCGATAAAACTAGAAAGAAAGAAAAAAAGGTCTTCCCGACTCAATCGCAGTTTCCTTTTAACAAGCTACAAGAAACGGGAAACTGATTTCTGATCAATACATTTGTAGCTAACGCAGCGAAAAACATTCTGACTGTCACTCGGTTTGTGGTATTGACCATCGCCACGAGCTCGGAACATTGTATTAAATATCATATCATGTTTCCATGGTGACATTGACCTTTACGTGATTGTTTCCTAAACAAAGTTTGTCTAGACGGCTTCTCAGCGGATGTTTGGGGAACAGTGGCACAACTCTCACTTCCTCATGCTTGCAGGCGTATTAAAAAGAATGCACAGTTTGCTAGGTTAATATTACGAAAAAGCTTCTAATTTAGGACTACGTTCCTTCTTAGGAAGGAAATTGATTTGCACGCCAAAATGCCACAAAAAGCGTTGTATGGGAGATCCTCTATCTCTTGGTAACTGCATATGTTAAGAACATAACTAATGTCTTATTTTAGAGACAAAGGGTAACAACAGAAGTTACAAAAATAATTTGAAAATCGGAAGAGTCATGCGAGTAAAGTAGTCCTACGCCTTTAACATCAGCGGCTGTTTGAAAAGGACAGCCTCCCGTCATTTTTTTATATATTAGTTACATCTTGTTTAAGTCATATATAAGTTACAGAAAGCGTGAAAAATTCGAGAATTGTTTGCTTAGGGAAAGCCTAGATATGACATATACTTTTATTTTATTATTTTCCTATAGTTCCATAGACATGATGAGATTCATGCGAGATATTTGCAATGTGAAATGTTGAGGTTTGAAGCTTCTTTTTACGATTCGGGCAGTTAAATGTAGTTAAAAATACATTCAACCTTCTACCAACAAGTAGATCAGAACTAGACTTTCTCTTGTGGAAAATATTCGAGTTAAACCCATGGTCTGCCTCATCACAAGAGGGCGCTCTCGACCGTATGAGAATTAATCTCGAACTAGGGTTGGGAGCGTCGGTTTTGGTATTGTTGGAGTAGGCTTGAAGAAATGTAGTTCGTTTTCAGGTCGATTTAACGACCATAGTTATTTATAGATGTTTTTTATTAAATGTTATTTTTAAATGCAACTGTGTAGTTTTTACGAGTGTCAGTGTCGTTTCCCAGCACCCTTAGTTTAGATTTAGTTTAGCTTCGGTAATTTTTTTTTCATTTCTGCTTCTAAAGCCTTATCTGTATCTTTCATTTTGATTTTTTTTTTTTTATCTTTTCACATGCGCTTTTCCAATAAAGGCCTTTTTTATACTTCGCTGGGAAAATGTATTTACAATTCTATACAACTCTATATTTCTCATTTGAAAAAAAAAAAACTAAAATTCTAAATCATCTTGAATTTATTTTCATTTTTAAATCTTTTTAATCACAACTTTTATATATTTTATTTTTGGTAATTCTTTAATCAGAACTTTTTTTACATTACTATTATCTCCACTAAATTTAGTTTCAATATCCACCCACTACCACAGCGGATGGATATATAAAAAATGCGTCTAGTTCAAAGAAAAACAACAGCAAGAAAAGGGTGATTTCTGCTTAAATAGAATGTATTAATAAGTCAGTTTGCTGTTTCGGCATTCTAAAGAGTCTCGCAATGAAGTGCTCACCGGTTGAGAGATCTAAGACTGTCAAAACAAGCAAGGAATTCAAAGAGGGTTGAATTAAAACTCTGAACAGTTCGCCGGGAAAAAGGTTTATCACATGAGTATTATTATTAACTAGAAGATGTGTGCCCGTCTAAGACGGGCTTTTAGGCTTCCAAACATATCTCATATCCTATTTTTACAGATTTACTAACGAAAGTTATAGTAATAAATCTCATTTACATTGGCAGAGTGCTTAAGAAATTTTTAAAAAACATGGAAAACAGAACTGGTGAATCAATTGACACTAACCTTCATTTAACAATAACCTTACTTTTAACAATTACTTTCGTTTCGTCCGAGTAAAAACATGGCAAAATCCACTAACAGAAAAAAATGCAAAATAAATAAGTACTGAACGAAAATAATAAAAAAGAAATAAAACTGCTATCGCGGCTCAATATATATATAAAAAACGCCATGAATCAATTGCCACGAACTTTCGTTTTCATAAATAACTTTACTGAGGCAAAAAAAGAAATGAAACAGATGAAGTCATTTTATTGAAATTCATTCAAATCCAGCATGAATAATAATAATAAAAAAACTGTCCTAGTTCTTGGACGCCGTAACAGAAATCGGATTTGCGCGTTCGTTAATGACGGAGAGCAAAGGGGCGGGTTTATTTATAGGTGTGTAGACAGATCGTCTGAGTCTGTTTGGCACGTAGCCAAACCAAACCACGTGAAGCGTTACCGGATCAGTGAGAGACCGATCTGGGCTATTATATTAGTAATGTTTTGAAACCAATGTCACGATCTCAAAGGAACAACCGACAAGCCCCAAGGTCAAAATTCGTTGTTCCCATTGAATCTCTATAAAAGTTTTCTTACTGAGTAGTTCGAAATCAGATAGATGAGATTCATTATGAGCAATTGAAATTAATAAGAATTTGAATCCTGGCCTTGGACTACGTTTCACGGAAGGATGAAGACAACCCAGTTGCTGTCGCACATTTCCCATCCCCCGTACCGGCATATATCGCAACACACACACACAATTACTACAACAGAATCAAAGTGCTTGTGATTTCTTCCAATTAAGCTAGCCAACAAGGACATTAGATTTTCGAAAAATTCCCATCTTCCTCTAGGGTACATGGAGGCAATCAAGTTGAAAATTCTTCCACACCAGGGTTGCCGGATCAAAATAGCAAAATAAGGCCAAACCTTCTTAAAAATAATGCCAAAATAGGCCAAATTTGACAAATTAAATGAAAACGTCATTTGCTATTAGAAAAACAGCTATCCTTCATGAAAACTAATTCCACTTGATAGGCGTATGTTCAATGTTCTATTATTAAACTAAAATTTAATTGTAAGAAATTTATAACATCCTTGTTCTATTCAGGAGCTATTTCGTTTGACAGCTCATTATATTTCATTTGAAATGTGCAATAACAAAGATTTATTAAAAGACAATAGAATAAGTAATTAAAATGATTCTAACACTCATTAACGAAAATAAATCCAAAAGTGAATTTAAGGCCAAATGAAAATTCCTAAGGCCAAGTGCTTTGGAAAAAGGCCAAATTTCCATAATTTGGCCTTAAAAAGGCCAATATGACAACCCTGTTCCACACAGTTTTGGCGCGTCGGTACTGGTTTTAAAATGGTACTTTTCCGTCAGTGAAGCCCCAGACAAAAACCTTGCCAAATCTCAGAGATAATTCGCCAAACTTTAGCGATAACTCTCATCACAAAATCGCATCGATGAATGTTGGAGCTAATGGAATAGCAGCAAAATTCATGTTTGGCGACATTTGGCGCCCAACTTACGGAAAAATGGTCAAAATATATTCATGGTATTTTTACAAACTTCATTTCTTGTCCCTTCCATTTTCAACGTATCTTTCGAATTCCCCGCCGGGCCAATCAGTACCTTACACTTACACCCTCTGATTAAGTTGTCTCGGCGTGGACAAATAAATAAAAAAGTAATGAATTTAAATAAGGAAATAAACGAATAATAAGTCTCATTTCCATTGTCTCTGACTAATTCTACTGTGTTTTCTAAAATAAAACACCATTTATGTCATTCGAAAATCATTATCAACCTTGTAGATAATAAAGGAATTCCTTTTGCTATCAGTCTCAATTGCTTTTTCTTTTTGCATTGTTTGCTGATTCCATTCTGCCGGTCCTGGCTGTATGAGTTGTCATCACGCGTAATGAGATGATGTAACACTCAAAGAAAAATGAATATTGAACAAAAAAATGCATCCTGTATTTGTGAGATGCTTTATTATTCTAAAATCCTTGAGACATGTTTAATTGCTTTTATAAATAATTCGGGTGCGGTTGTGATAAATCTGTTGCTACTACAATCGATTCGAAAAACGCTGAACAATCTGCTGTTAACAAAGTGTGATAACAATTGATGAAATATTTACCAATGAAAGACGGCACAAATCACCTTAAAAGAAAAAAAAATTAATAACTTAAATTTATAGTTATAAAAGTGATTCAAATTACGAAACTGAAAGTAATTTGAATTCATGATCATTCACTTACCTCTGTAAACAGATCCCCCCCTTCGTTCAATTTTTGAATAATTTATATTTTACCCGGAAAACTAAGAAGAATACGAAAGAAATAAGTTTTAAAAACAACACAATTTCTTTACTGAATCCATCCATGTGATTTATCGACAAATAAATCATTTGGGTTTTTTTCTGTTGTTTTATCACATGAAAGGAAAGAAACATTAAATATAAGTATTGTTCTCTAAGTAGCCATTTTGTGATAAATCACGTGATTCGTATTTTTTGTTTATGTTAGGCCATTATGTATTACACGACTATCACAAAATTATTTCCTACTTCAGACAAGTATTAGACTTAAAATATATAAATACCAGGAAATATCGAAAATTACATTTTCCTGAATTAAAACTATGTTAAAAGTGATATCAAAACTGCATTTTATATGTATTATAAATATAATCTATATATATATATTCTGACGCATTTCAAGAACTTTTTATTGTATTTATTAAGAGCATTTTTAAGAAAACCGCAAAATAAAATGATACATAATACAAACCAACCAAACAATAATTGAAGCAATATTCTTTTGAAATGTGAACCTAAGTTTTTACAACATGCGTGGATCAATATTGCGAACATGAATTTTCGATGTGCGCTTATTAATAGCAAAAGAATAATTGAACGGCTTCCTTTTTTTTAAAATCTAGGTCATTCTTGAACTTCCATGAATCATTGCGGAAAAGCTATCCTACGCGCATGCGCGGCGACAAGTTCAAAGGGAAAAACAACCAAAACAGAAAAAAATTAAACCACTTACCAAAAACATTCCGAGCCCAACAATAGGCATAGTATAGCCGCTGGACAGCAAGACGGTGCGGTTTGTGTTCGTGGGTTCCATAACGGAGCGATTTATTGTCGATTGATTCCGAACCGACCAAATGAATTCTGAAGTCGCGGAAGATTTTTCGTTTACCGCTTGATCGTAAAGAATTGACTAGTCGCTAGGCGGCGTGTATATCTTTTGTACACAAAACAAGTTTCTTCGTATTCATTTCGCCCTCGCCGGCAAGGAAAGACCTTGAATTGAAAGTTTTTTTTGTATTGAAAGGTGAAGGGCGCGTCTCCTCATCTCACAGTTTTCAGATTATTATTTTTAGAGCGAATTATCTGTGGTTGAGTTGAGTTGTTGTTTCTCAGGCTATCGCTGGTATTGCTGCTTCTCCATAAGTTTTTTAGAGTTGTTACAAAATTTAGTTTCTTTTTATTTTTTTCTTTAAAAATTTAATGAAAATACCGATAAATAAACTAAAAAAGAATATTTATATTTTTGGGATTAGTTTCTTATGGTGATTCTGTTATAAGTTTACGTAGGGCGAAATTAATATTTTTTAATGGAACTGATCTTTTACAGTGAAAAAAGATTATTTCTTCGAGAACAAGTTTTAGTACCAATCATGCTTTTGTTATTTAATAAATAATTTCTTGTAGTGATACAGTTATAATGTTTATATAGAAAGAAACCAATAATTTTTTAAAAACAAAACTAATGTTTTACAAAAAAAAAAAAAAGATTATTCCTTTGAAGTCAAGATTTAGAACAGGATTAGATTTTAAAATATCTAATCCTGCTTTTTTATATTTTGATAGCAGGATGCTTTCTTAAAACTTTTAAAGAATGAATGATTTATTAATTCAATAACTAACTAATATTTCGAATAATAATCTGCTGTGTTTGTTCTAAATTTATATTGCAGAATCTATAATTCCCATAATGAATAGAAGTCATTACTTTCAAATATAAAAGCATCGGATTTATGTACAATTCTGTATTAATTGTACAGCTGCTGGAATTGCTCGGCTTGGATAATAGTTGACTTTGCTAATAAAATTTTTTTTGGTATTGAAAATTTAAAAGATTTTTTTTCTTCCTCCATTTTGGCGGTAAGACGCTGGACAGAAGTAAGGCGATTTTGAGTGGCTTATGTACAAAGATTTTGAGGCACCAGTTTTTCATTCATGAAGTCAAATTTTGCTTGTTTCATTCAACATGTCGAAAATCTTTGCAAAGGTTTTAGTCGATTATTTTAAAACAACGATTAAAGATTTGCTCTTCACCTTGTATGCTGCATGGAAAGAAATTATGGTTACAGTCCCCGATATAAAGACCGGATCTTGAGCAATTTTTGCCCCAAAACCAGGGTATATTTTCAGGATACTTTTCAATTAACAGAACCACGGAGAAAAACCGCCAAATTCTAGCGACAGTGAATGTTCGGTAATATTTGGCGATCAAAGCCTAATTCTAAAGTCTTTGTGATGAAGGTTGGCGCCAAAACGGAATGATGCCAACATTTTAGCTTGGCCACAATTTTCGTTCCGGTAACGGTAACTTTCAAATTTAAAAAAAATAGTAAAAGGAAGGTGTCCTGTTTTTTTCTAAGTAAAATCACATTTATTCATATGCACCAAATTTCTACTTTTATTCATAAAGAGCAATCGAATTTTATACATCTACAGAAATTTTCATCGCTTCAAATTCAGTCATGTCACTATAAATAATCGTCAATGTTCTCAAAAGCTATACTTTTTACACCTCTATTGTTGCGACTTTAGAATGTGTCGCAAAAAAAAACAATACTTGAAACTAAGCAGTTGTAAAACACTTCAAATTAAACAATTGAACTTGGAAGACAAAAAGTAATGCTTTAAGGTATGTGACTACCTTCGGAGCACTTTTTTCGAAATTTCTAATGAAACATTCATGTTTTTAATTAAAATGAGTTATAAAACTAAGAATTCCAATGCAATTTCAATGAAAATTTCATTGACTTTCAAAATATAGACAATTTTTAGCAAAATTTTAGTGAAAATTTGCACTTACGCCAAACCTCCTATAACAAGTTCTATTGAATATATTTCATCAATATTTGCATAGTATATAGCTAGTATGCTTATCTGTATTATGATTTAAAATATTTTTAATACCTCGAAAAGTTTTGGAGATATTTCAAACTTTGTCAACAAACTCTAATTTTTTTTTTAATTCATCAATTTTTCTCACTAAAAAGTCATTAAAATAAATAAATATAGGCAGAGAGCTTAGATTCTAGTTCAAAACATAGCTAGAAACAAATAAAATATTTTGGCCAAATTTCATTTTAATATCTTAAAAACATTTTCCAAAATGATGTTTGCCGCGGAGAAAAATACAGAAAAACACAATTTCTCAGAAAACGCTTTTAAAGAATTTCTTAGAATACAAAAAATTTTGTACACTCCTTAGAATCTTAAAACTCGCCATATTTACAAGTCAAACCCTCTTTTACTAGATTTTAAACGACTTTTGTGTTCTTTTAGCTTTTTAGATTTTTTTCTGAATAATTTTATGTAGTAGATAGTGAGTGGCGTCTCGACATCTGAATTAATATTTTGTCAATTTCCATGTAATTTTTAAGCATCTGTGGATAAATTTACATTTCAAAGCACTTGAGAACAGGTAACAGTTCAAAATAAATGGAATTAAATTATAAAACTGCAATCTGAGCGCCAAAAAATAATTTTTACTGTTGTAATTACTTTTGTGTTATATTTTTTTGAAAAAAGCGTCGCTAAAAACCAATAAAACAATAAAAATAAGAAATGGAAGCTTAAATCTATATTTTTAGACAATATATTGCTTGAGAATTAAAAAATTGTTATTCAAACTAATTGCTTGTATTTTTAAGGCTCTTTAAATTGCCATTTCCAGTATCAGAATTGTCACTTCCGGTATATTATTAATGCTATAACTTTACTTATAATTATAGTAGAAACAAAAGTAAAGTATTTTTAGATACCTAAATGTATGGCCAATAAAATGAACAAATAAAACAAATTTCGAAAATTTTCAGCAAAATGAGGAATTTAGGGTAGTCACATACTTTAATAATTTATATTGTGTTCAAAAGAAAAGTAGATGAGTTATACTAACAATAAGCTATGAGCCGGCTGACACTTTTTTGTAAATTTCTGAAATTGAAGAAAAAAATGTTACTCACTCCTTTATTTATTAATTTTTTTGGTATGATATATTTTTGAAGTCGAATAAAAAATAAATTCTCCCTACTTTTCATTGCTTCAAATATTTATTTCCTCAAAGGACGAATCTATCAATTGCAAAAGAAAAAAAAGCAATAAACTCAAAATGGTTTCTCGTATTCGGAACTTGACGACATAACATCGAAGCTATAAATATCATTGCAAGACCACAAATAAAATTCGTTTGAAATAAAAATGCAATTTCGTCAGAATAGATTATTGCTTTTCCAATATACTGAGTTTCATAAACAGATTTTCTCCCTCAACTTCACACGAATTTCAGTCGTGAGCAGTCCTAACTTGATTCTGGAGATCTAGTCTGCGAGTTTTGACAAAAAATAAAATCTAGAAAAAAATGCCCAGAAATTCGTATTTTTACTGCCGATGTGCATTTTTCTATATTTATTTTTGATTATTTTTCTAGAAAAAAATATTATCTCATCCAGTTAAAACTGAAAACACTGTCATACAGACAGCCAGAAAGAAATATCTAGTGTTCGGAGAAGAAGATAGCATGTTTTATATTGCAGTAGAGATTACTTTTGTAGATACACAGTATTTGCTTAAATAATAAATCCTACTAAGATAATTATTTCATATCATACTTTTGTCTATTGTCTATGTCTGCACTGAAGGAATTATGCTTGCTTCTAAAAATAGTACAATAAATTTTACATAGAGTAATTCTATCAGAATCTTACCTTTTTAGGTTTTGTTTTGACATCTATATTTTCGATAAAAAAAATCAATTAAGGTAATTAAAATGTTTATTCTTAAATAAGAATACTACTAATGCGAATTAGATTATTTAATATTCTTAAAGAATATTGGATGTTTTAGAATATTACAATTAGAATATTTAATATTCTAGAAGAATATTGGGTGTTTTATAAATGCAAAATTTCAACTTCTGACTTCAGGTAGCTCGAAAAAGAAAAGCGGCGCTACCATTGGTGGTTATTATTTTATGAATATATTTAAGACTAAAAATTAGAAAATAATAAAAAATCTGTTTTGGAAAAAAATATGCTTTTATCAGTGTTCTGTGAAAATTATCAAAATTCTGGACGACAAAACAAAAATCAGAAAAGCGTGAGGCTTAGGAAACAGTAGCAGAAGGAAATCAAGTCACAATGAATATCATTAAGAAAAACAAAATAATTCCTAAACACTCACTATATAAAAATACATTATAAATGATATTAAAATTACAATTTACTTAAAGCATTTCTAACTTCGCCTCACATTTTTTTCAAAAAAAGTTTTTTTTTTAATGTTTATTATACTTTTTTTAATTATTTTTTACACATTTTATAATCAAGGAACAGCAAATTCTTAATTCTAATATTCATATTATAAGCAAGAATTAATATTTATAAATTTTATTTGTTTGTATTAATGTGCTTAAATGCACAATCTAAATACTATCTGAGCTGCTCTGAATCGTTTCTTTGGTCATGAAACTTTTTAACGATTGCAATTTTTGATAGCCTTCCCTGCGTGATACGAAACCTATCTTTTCTATGAAACGTACGAGTAGATAAAAAAATATGATGGTATGGACGAGGTTTCTGGTTTGTTTATTTTAGATTCACAGACTGTGTTCTGGTATACACAAAGCGTCGAATTCTGTGTTCTTTCAGTTCGCGTAATCCTATTTATTTAAATCGGTTTAAAAAAAATTAAACGATTAAATTCAGAATGGAAGGAATGTAATTAGCTACATCGTTTTATTAAAAATTTAACCACCAGTGATTGTCTAAATCGTGTGGTTAAAAATTTAACCGCCAAACAAGTCTTAGCAGTCGCCAAAAAGAGTGATACGAACAATTATGGCAACCTTTCCACAAAATTAGGCTTTTATTTGAAGTAAGCATTGAGAGTTGCAGAGAGAATTTAATATTTTCAGAGTATCCTTAAGCCATAACATTATAAAACTACTTGAAACATTTATTAACATCTTAAAACAGAATGTTGACTCCCATTGACTTACCATTACCACCGGAAGTCGATAGTTATGGGGGAAGTCCTGCTTTAATGTAAATAAACAAAACAGAAAACTCGTCCATAGACTTAGACATGCTCGTGATGTTGAATTACTATTTTTATTTTGTCAAGCTATCATTTGTAATTTGCTTATAAAATATTTATTGTTATTTTATTATAAATTTTCTATTAAAAATCTATCTCTATTATTTATCTACTTAAATCAAAAGAAACGTGCCTGCTCTCTCTCTGATGAGATGAATCTAAAATATTGCGGTAAATTTTTAAATTTTTGGCTGAATATTCTAACAACATACTTTTAATAATGTAAGTGTAACTTAGTTTCAAAGGACTTATTTTCTAACCAGAATAGAAAATTCTAACAATAGCATATTTCGAATTCAAGAGAGGTATTTCACAAAGATACCATATTTGCAGTAACCCATTGTATGAGAAATCCCTTCGGTGTGATTTAAAGATTTAGAAAAATGCTAAAAGGCAGTTTTTTCATTGAATTATTTTATTTATGATGTTAAAATAAAAATTTATTATACATAACAAACGAAACCTGAATTATGTGGATGATAATACTAACTGAATTCAATTAACTAGCTATAACAATTTTTGCTATGCGTTCAGATGTCATTCGTAACTTAATTTTTTACAACAGAATTCTTTTTTAAACAGCGTAAAATCGTCTGCAGCAAGTTTATACATTTATCTCACGCTGGAATTTTATTTCTTCCTGAAACACGCCTTATCAGTACAATTTCCGCAACTGGTAGGTGGTATAAATTAGATTACATCAAGCATGGATAGTTGATATAAATTTATTATTCTTTATTTCAATTAACGATAGCTGAAATAGTTTCTGAGGTCATATTTTTAACTAAAAATCCGAGCAAACTGTAGTCACTGAACTCAAGAATTTGTTTTAAAACATGAATATCACGGTAATCTTCAGGAATTCAGGAGTAGTAAGACAATTAAATCTTTTTTTTAATATCGATAAAAATGAATAGTATTCGTCTTTATTTGTCATGAATACTCCTCCCAAATATTCTTGAAATATGAAATTTCCAAAAATGCTGCATGTTTGCGTTTAGAATATCTATGATTAGGTATCTCTACTGTTAAAGCGTTGTTGAGTGCAGAGAAATAACCTTTGCATATGGAATACGAAAACTGTGGTTAAAATATAATTTTAAACTTGCTCGAAATTAATCTTATTTATGCAATATTGAATGGGATTTTATTTTCATTCGTTCTTTCCAAGCAACCGGAAACTTGTGTGAAATTCCGAAGAATTGCTGAAACAGTGAAGGATTTTTTTTCCTTTAAGCATCAATACTTTACTGTACTTAGTTAAAAGACAATTTTCAAAAACATGACTAGTTTTCGCATTTTTGTCACAGAGAAAATTTAATACCAGATCATAGAAAGTGAGGTGAACATCGAAAGAAAAATTCGCCTTTTAAGAATTATTCTTTATATTATGCACAAAATGTTATTTCTGCTAGGTGGCCGGTGAAAAGAAAATAGCTTTAGGAAAATGCATGATCTCCTGCTTCACTTTGGTGTTCAAAAGTGCAAAAAACTTTAACTCAAATAACTTCTATATAAAGATTTTTTAAAAATTAACGCATTAAAAACAGGGAAAAATGTAGTGGCAACAAGTAGACCTCATAACTGCGTTTTTTAAAAACTGAAGCTTCCTTCTTTGAATAATGTTTAGCAATTAAAAATAATATTACAGAAGTATTTTATAGACTTTTTAAGTTCTAAGTCCCATATTGGTATGAAAATCATTCCATTATTTAACTCTTGATTAGAAAAATAAGATTCGATGAATCAAGCGGAACTCTGTAAATGAATCATTTCTTGCCCATCCAACCCCAAACCAAGGAATCCCAGTAGGAATCATTTCACAGATTTGACCGTTTCTGACACATACACCAGATTATTGTATTTCTAAAATTATAAACTATAGAGGTACGAGACTCATGTTCATATGGAATGCCGCTGTTGAAGAATTAATTCAATTTCAGGAACCATTTTTATTAGATAGTAAGTTCCACGACACAGTACATTAAAAGGTACAAGACGCAAGACAGAGAACAACACAAGACAAGTACACGGAAGAAAAAGAGAGAGGGGCATCATGGGAAAAATCCGGATGGCTCTAGTAGCGCCACCTTCCATAAAAAGGAGAAGGCATTGAATTGTAACCGCTACAAAACTAATATTAAGTTTTTCATCGTTGTTCCTGACGAAAATTGTGAATCGTCTGCTTTTAAACATTTCTTTTAGAGTTCTTCCAGAATTTGTTACTGTGTTCTTCATCTATGTTCTTATTCGTGATGAGCTTTAATGTCCGTGTTTACGAATTATTTGATGAGACGACTTAAATATATAGATTAGAGGATACAATAGACGTTATAGTTAGGTACAAAAATTGTATGAAATCCATAAACATTTCAAGTGTTTTAAAGGGTTACAGCTTAATATCAAAATGATAACACATTCTACCAACAGAATGTGCCACCTAATTAGATAAGAAAGAAAAGGTTAAAAGAAAATTATCATTATGCCAGTGCAGGAACACAATTTGCTTCGCTTCATTCCAGCTAGCTCGTGAACACAAGTCTAAAAATGCACTCTAAGACATGGTTATTTGTTTCTGCGAGAAATCAATGGTTCATATCAAACGAAACGGGAGCAAAACCATTCCATTAAACTGCTCCAATTTTAAACGGCTAGATATATCATGTAAAATGACATTACAATTACTAAGATCTTCCTAAAATTTTAAAAAGTAGATTATAGCTAAAATGCTAAGATTTTTACTTTCTTGTATACGAAGTATACAAGAAGAAAGTATTATAATCGTCAAAAAATTCGATCGTCAAAAAAGTATTATAATCGTCAAGAGGTTCATCAACTTCTCGAGGTCGAGAAGTTGATGAATCGCTACGTTTCAGACCTCCCCGAATTCGAAAAACCGTTTTTGGAAGTATGCCTCTTTGTTAAAATCCGAAAAACCGTTTTTGGAAGCATGTCTCTCTGTTAAAATCCGAAAAACCGTTTTTGGAAGTATGTCTCTCTGTTAAAATCCGAAAAACCGTTTTTGGAAGTATGTTTCTCCGTTAACACGATAACCCAAAAACTTGACGTATCGTCTTAACACCAAATTTGTAGATCAGTATAAAATTTTCGACTTCGTCCAAAATTTTTTACAGATCTACAAATCTCTGTCTGTGTGCATATGAAACACAATAACTGAAAAACGCATTGATCCAGATGGATAAAATGCGGCAAATGATTTTATCTTCAGAATTCTAGATCTCAGAATTGTTGATCTCAGAATTATCAGAATTGTAGATCACTGAATAATCAGAATTGTATATTTTGAACGAAGCCATCCATATGAGATCTGCCTGTGAGCACAATAATTCGAAAACAAAAGTTAGATGGCTTAAATTTGGCATACGGTTTTATCACCAGAAATGTAGATTTGGGTCAGTTTTGGACCAAGTCTTCAGTGGGTTCACTGTCAGCCAGTCTGTTTATTCGCATGTATGTGAAAATAGTCACTTAAAAATACAGTGAGTGTTTGCATGAATTTAAGTACAGTAAGGCACCGTTTATACGTTTCTCACTCAAACGTCTTTTCATCACAGTCCCGATACATTCGTAACCATTGTAATGATAAATTAGCTCGTTTATACGACGTAAAGGAAGCAAAGCTTCGTTTATACGACGCAAAGGAAGCAAAGCTTCATTTATACGACGCAAAGGAAGCAAACCTTCGTTTATACGACGCAAAAGAAGCAAACCTTCGTTTATACGACGCAAAAGAAGCAAAGCTTCGTTTATACGACGCAAAGGAAGCAAAGCTTCGTTTATACGACACAAAGGAAGCAAAGCTTCGTTTATACGTCTTTTTCCCCTTTTAAAATTCGAATATACTGCCTCAATCATTATTTCTCCTTTCCTATCATTTTAAGATTTTTTAAAATTAAGATTAGGATTTTTGAATTATACTCCTACCTACATGCACATGAATCGTATAAAATATGAAATGTATAATTAGTACTCAAGATATGCAATAAAGAAATGATTCCTCTCACTTTTATGATAAATTTTAATTTAAAATTTAATTGTTGTCTTCGATACTTTTTAGTAATATTATTAGAACTGTCCTAAAGAAACTTTAAAATTATTATTTTTAAATGATTTTTCATTAGCAACATTAAATTTGTAACAATCAAAGTTGTTGTTAAAATTTCGGTTATATCTATGGTTAACATAATGTTTTTAGATGAAATCCAGACACGCAGGGGAGGGATTGAAGGGTCTTGGAGGGAGGTCAAAGTATAGTTTAAAATTTTAAAAATTTCCTACCAACAACCCTTTTTCATAGCACTTGCTAACACTTTGAAGAAGTGAAAAAATATTTAAGGCACCAGAATTCAAAGAAGGTACAATTTTTATTAATGTTTGGTAGTTCAAAATTATAATGATGCAAAACAGAATTAAATTAAACTGCCAAAACTTTCAATTGTCAGTTTGAACTGGAATCTGTATAAAGAGGCTAATCACCTTTCTCATCAACAATCTATGTAAATATTGTTTAGAAACGGATTCGGAAACCCTCTTTGCTTTTGCGCATGCGCCGGACGGAGTTATTTTCATCAAAATAGGGGGAAAGTGAAGAATGGAAGGGTGATGTTTACATTTTACTGAGCGTGATCTAACAGAGAACTCCGGAAATGCGCTCACATGACTCATTGCCTGACACCCCTTTCCGGCGTAAAATCGTCCAAAAGTGGTAGTCTCGGAATCCGTTGCTGAACAGTAGTGTTAAAAATGAATTTTCTTTCATTTCCAAAATGATGTCAGCTTTTTCAAATAAGTGAGATTTTCTCAATTTCAACCAAATTTATCTATCGCCGCATTCACTGGCATAAATCCGGACACCAATCCGAACGTGAGTTTGACATCCGTATGTATGGTAACCCTAATAATACTCATTTATACGTTATTTTACTCCAGTCCCTTGAAAGACGTATTAATAATGTTTTACTGTATACTATGATCTTTTCAACAAAATTATAGATTTTTATCAAATTTACGATCAATCGGGAAGTGGTCAGAATCCGTACTTTTCTTCACTATATCACGAAGTTAAGCACAAAATATTGGTAAGTATACAAAAAAAAGTCGAGGGCAGAGCACTTCAACTGATTTAAACGTAGAAAAGTTACTAGCTTTGAATAAAGTGAATATAAGTTGAATTTCATCAAATTATATTCACATCAATTTGCATTTTCATGAAGAGTAGAATTATTCCATTTGACACTTCGGCAACCGCAGGGATCACAATAAAGATTGAAATAAAATAATATTTTACTCACATTGAATGGATAATGAGGAAGCCTTCTTTAGGAATGATAAAAATATTTCGGTTCACAAAAGGAGCCGTAAATTTAGCTTGTCAGGAAAATGTTTCTTTTATTCATAAGCATTATTGAACTTCATGACTTTCGAATAAACGTGCGTGCGCGATCGTGCTACTCAAGGAAATTAAAATTTATTTTTACTCATTGTAGGTGTACAAAACTTTTTCATTCGCTTAAGGCATCCAATGCAGATGAGATGGACAGTGGTCACATGCGCAACTCTCCATAAAACCCCTTGCATACATAAAAAGGAGATAAAAGACTTCAAGGATCTTTTATCTTCATTCAAAAGCTCAAAAATCACATTTTACAGGATAGATAAAATCACGAAACGATTCTTTGATTGCAGAAATCACATGGGTCAATTTTTTTTCATTGCGTTTATGCTATTTTCGTATTCTGAAGGGGTATTTACATAATGACTGGGTTTAGTTTAGCTATATTAGCGTCCCGTTTTGAAGCAACACGAGGGATATTTTGGGACGGACCTCGTAATTTTGAACCGCTGTCAGATGAAGAGGACGACACCTCAGCTGACACCCCCTTTTCGAACTTCCGCACCACACGCGAGAGAGGACATTTGTCTCCCTACGTATGATTTAACATTCAAGAGGCCCACATACAGTGGAATCGGGTTTCAAGTCTGGAACCCTACGGCCCAAAATCCAAAACCATTAGGTCACAGTGGCCTACATCAAGAGTGAAGAAATCGCAAGAACCAGGTAAAGACACATTGCAAGTATACAAAATTTACCAGGTAAAAAAATTTAATCACTGATGTGATGTTTCTGTCTTTTGAAATGAAGACACCAGATTTTAGAAAAATATATCTATTTGGAAGAAGACAAACATAGACAGATAACACACATAAAAGATACAGTGCGGTACGTTGCACGCATAAGCCAGAGCTATTTTAAAAATAACGACCACAAGTAGGCCTAAATATTCTCGAAGTCGACGCCGAATCTGACTTGTTTACAAGAAGCAACCCTGCGATAAGGAAGAGTTGCGCCAAGCGTCCTCTCAATCATCGCCAACGGTAGCCAAACATTACAACTAAAACGATTAACATTGCGATTAAAAAATTAATCGGTTTTCTTAAAGTTCCTAGCATTTTGATATTATTTACTCGTGTGGTTTCTGCAATCAGCCATTCAATTGTTTTAAGGTTTTATGAAGAGCAAATAAGTAACCCATAACGGCTTCCTTTAAACGTTAAAAAGTTATTAGCTTTGCATAAAGTGAATATAATTTGTGCATTTTCATGAAGAATAAAATTATTCCATTTGACACTTAGGCAACCGTGAGGATCACAATAAAGGTTCAAACAAAATAATATTTTACTCATTTTGAATGGATAATGAGGAAGCATTCTTTAGAAATGATAAAAATATTTCAGTTCACAAAAGGAACCATAAATTTAGCTTGTCGTATAATATAATACTCAAACATCTCCGGACAAGCCGAACACAGAAACTATTTTATTAAACTTGGTGTTTAAGATTTTTTGAGCGGCAATATGGCCAAATTTTAACAGTATTTGATGTTGAAGGCTTTTTAATAAGCCCATGTAAAATTTCAGCTCATTCGAAAAAGTAGTTTTTAAGTTACATTAAATTTTCTATTTTCTCTGTGAAACCATCCACAATTTTCATTCTAATGAAGTTTCTTTTGAGCTTGAAACATAATTTACTGAATTTTGAGAATTTTTTAAAAAAATAGTCAATTTTGCCATCGAAATTTTATTTTTGTTTTTAAATTTGCTGCATCCGGCGTTCTAAAAAAACTATTATTTTCAATTTTTTTTTCAGATTATAACTGGAACCGTTCTATCGGATTTAAAACAAGAACGGTTAAAATTGCTTTTTCCGGTTTTTTAAAATTAATTTTTTCCTGGTCAGTTAAAATATATTTCTCTATAAAGAGCATTTTCCCGCGTAAGTTCCTCCGGAGCCTTCCCAACATGCATGGTTGCAATTTCATTGGCTGACGGTGCAGGGCGCAAGATACGTCATAACCTTCAACTGAATGACTTCGATAATTATTTTCGGCAGTGTCTTAACGTGTTTATGTCTCACATATTTTACTTGCTGTATAATAATCATTTTCACGCTGCATTTTTTAAAGTATTGTTTCGGATTAACGTACTTACACACTTACAGCCATGAAATTTGGCACACAGCTAGACGTAATGGTGACTCAATGCATCTAGAAGACAGAATTTTAAAATTTATTCTAGAAAATTTTTCATTTAATGTTTTGTGTTGTTTTGGGTCATTTTTGGCACGTTTACGGCTGTAGTATCTTTTCTAATGATCGTTGAAAAACAATCAATGCGCCATCGGATAGAACGAACAATTTTTGTTCTAATGAAGTTTGTTTTGAATTTCTAACATAATTTACCAAAGTTTGGGAAATTTTAAAATAATAGTCATTTTTATGGTAATTTTTGATAAGCATTTGTTCAAATTCTCGCATCTGACGTTCTAACAACTCTATAATTTTCATTTTTTTCCAGCTTATAACTGGAACGTTTCTGTTGGTTTGAAACAAGAACGGTTAAAATATCTTATTTCGATTTTTCAATTAATTTTTTCCCTGATCAGTTCAAACAGTTTTTTTGCTAGCGAGATTTGAGAGCGAGAGTGTCTCCGGACGATCCCATAATGCATTGTTGAAATTTCATTGACTGGTGCGTGACCTTCCTCACAGGAGTTGATGTAATATGCTTTCATTCCCAGCAGGCATTTCTACAATCCGATTCCTTCCGGTGACGTCATTACATTCGCGTCATTGTCGAAAATCAATATTCTACAATACGATTCCTTCCGGTGACGTCATTATCGAAAATCAATAATATGTATCTTTTGTTTTGATTTTGTTTTCAAAACTTTTTCGTGTCATTGTGGGCATTTTTTCCCCATTTAGTCGAAGTCCTGATTCCACGGACAACGCTGAGCGCGTACTGCTAGACATATATAAATTCAACAACTCTGATGTGGTGGTACAAGATTCTCACTCAATCATCGGAACACCTTAAAACTGACTCCGTTGGCCTCAATCAGTGCTTCAGAAAGTTGAGAGAAAGAGTAATATCATTTATAGACCCTTCCGGAAAAGTCTTTCTGCTATAGGAATTTCATTTTCTGCCAGCATAGATTAGGTATCGAAATTTTGCCTTAATTTACACTACATTGCCCAAATATGCATCGATACAATTTTTGCTTTTTACTTTCTCGTATACGAAGTATACAAAGAGAAAATATTGTAATCGTCAAAAAATTCGAACTCGAGATTTTGACGAATCTCCACGTTTAAGACCTTCCGGAGTCCGAAAAACACAATTTTGGAATTATGTCTGTCTGTGTGTCTGTATGTCTGTGAACACGATAACTCGAAACCTATTAGAGATACGGGGATGAAATTTGGTATGTGATCTGGACACATCATTTGTAGGTTTCTGTCAAATTTTGGACACAATCCGTCAACGGGAAGTCTGTCTGTCTGTCCACGAACGCAGGACCGCACGTATTTGGCACTCGGTGTTTGACGCGAGGCTATTTCCGTCTTGGCGCGCTCTAAAGGAAACTAAGGATTGCATACTGGATTTTAGTAGGTTCGAATCTTTTTTATCTACGCGCGGAGAGATAGGGTTGCCATAATTGCCAAGCATTGATACGGGGGCGTTTAGGTGCTAAATAAATAAAACATGGAAACAGTGGGTACGGAATAGCTTATTTTACTCTGATAAAAAAAACCAATAGAGTTTAAGCAATCTAATAAAATGAACGCGTAGAATAATTAAAAAAGATGAGAAGCTAATCCTTTTTTAATATAGTCACACTAATCTGATTTTACTTTTTTAATTGTTATCATTTTGCTTTTAGACATTTATCTTCCTTTCAGGTCATTTTAAAATTATAATGACTCAGAGTTTAGGAAGCAAACGGGACAAATAGTATACGGGATGTATTGCAACCCTAGTTAGAGGGAAAATGACACCTTTTTGGGAAGTATACGAGAAAGTTTAGGGGAGACCACTCCCTCTGGTTTTATTTCATTTTTATAAATTTAATAACTTACTAATAAAATTATAGACTTATTACATTTTGGCTTA
>BGPR01000815.1:302779-328867 GCA_013235015.1 Araneus ventricosus | reverse complement strand
GATTCTTTACAATCTTTCATGTTGATTTACAAAACTTTCGTGGAAAAATCGAAAATCGCGCAGTATGGCTTTAATATTTAATGAAAAACATTTTGACCTAATGATTTCTTAGTATTTTCTTATTGCCTCGTATTATAACTTAAAAAATATATGAATTTTATTCGTATTCACAGATCAAAGGTTTAGATATAAGAAGAAATTACGGGTACTCTCAATGTTGCTATCATTATTCTGCAAATTTTAACAACAGAATTATACCTTTAGAAGATATTTAGAAATATACCTTTCTAAATTATACCTTCTGAAAATTATAGTCTATTTCATGTAAAGTACCTGTGACAAAGTTGTTAAGATTGTTCTGGAAGGCAATTTTCTTTCACGGAAATTTTGTTTTTGGCGTTTATCACTTCAGATCGCTCTTTGGCGGCTGTCCATTTCCTTTAAGCGTGAACACAGATACAATCATCCCACAAGGAACAATTCACTCTCAGCTGACTGAAGTGTGCGGGCTGCTTTTCCTAAAAAAACTTTTGAAACTTTCTTGCTGTTATACAGAAGAGATTTTCTTCCTTTTCAGTGATGAGCGTAGGTTATAGCTTTGTTTTAGTTGTAACCTGAAAGAAAAGACATTGCATTTAATTTTATTTATATTATGGAATATTATTATATTATAATATTTATTCATTATATTATTTATTTATATTATGGATTTAATTTTATTTGGTTTACATTAGTAGAATTATGGAAATAAATTTTATTCGACTTTAACGTTAATTTTAAAGCGAATTGGCATGTATTACGCGCATTCTTCTGTTCTCAACCTTCCAGTGGGCGGGCCTGCACAAATTTTACAACATATCGTGCATCTTATTACATATATATATCGTGTTGTTTTACAAAAATAAATTCAACTTTTATTTATGTTATCTGTATTTATTAGCTTAATAGTAAACAAAGATTTTATAAATACAATTTGCACTTAAATTTATAAAAGAACGATATAAATATCTAATACGATGCACAATATAAGTATCTCTTGCATACGCGCGCCCGCTGGAAGTTTAAACTTATTGCAACCCAATAGATCATACGTTTACATAAAATTCACTCAGCAATTTGAAGAAGAGAATGGACCCAAACACTGCTTTTGGGGGAAACAAAAAATCCTTCCTACATTTCTTATTTATAATTATTTAACCAAATTTTTAATGAGAATCTTTACATTAGTCGTTTACTTACTGGTTTTCGTTCTTTTCTTATAGCTAACAATGAGAAAATATGATAAAAAAACATTTGGCGGAAAAAAAGAAAGAAAATCAGCTTCGAGTTTTTGGCGTTTGTTCCTTTCTTCAAACTGTTGGTTCAATTAATGCTTCATCCATTAAACCTTGTATTTTTATAAGCTTTTATTCAACTCGAGTGTCGTGTCCTCAAATCTTGAGATCGATTTCTTACCCACTTCCAATCGAGCGACAGCTTTGAAATTTAGCACAGTGGTGGGTTTCCGGTGACAATACCATATTTTCCAAAAAATTTGCAATCTGTACCTATTTTAAACCTAAAAAAATTATATTAAAATTTTAGCCCTATGTTTGGGCGATAAAGTTTGGAAGGTGTTAACCTCACGTTAAGTAGGGTTGTAGCAACGCCACGAAGCTAACAGAGAATACGCTATACTTCCGGTGCTGCACCGATGAATGACGTATAGCTCGTGTTTCTACGCGTCTTGGGTTTACTTAGTATTAGAATTCGCCACCAACCAGAAGTAGATTTTTTTTTTTTTATTTCGTGTGCGCCAAACGTTTCTCACTCAAAGTTTCGTCCCTCGGTCTGTGTGCATTTTTTTCAAATTCATAATATGTAATATTCGTAACGAATATTTAATATGTGTTTTATATTAAAGAATTCGGTAATTGAATTTGGTTTACTATGCATAACATGTCGTGTCCATTCGTATCAGCCGTCATTAAAAAATAGAAAATAAAATAAATAAGAAAAAAAATTAACATATAAGCTTTTATTCACGCGAAAAAGTGAAAGCAAAAGTTGAAAATAATTTTTCTGATTACAATAAAATACATGGTTCGAATAAAAGCGTGGGCGCCTTTACCTTCTAGGAATATTCCATTTGTTTAAGGAAATATGCACAAAATATAAGGCGCCGACGTTTTTATTCGAACCATGCATTTTATTGTAATCCGAAAAATTATTTTCTACTTTTGCGTTCATTTTTTCGCATGAATAAAAGCTTATACCTTAATTTTTATTTATTTATTTTATTATTAGACTGAGAATATGATGTGAATAACTTCTTTCAGATACATATGGTCATTAGTTTAGTTTAGTTGTATTAACCCTCCCTAAGACCATGATAAGTATAATTACCGCCAAATTCATCAATTTTTAAGTTTGGCGCGAGTTTTCGAAAAGTGTTTAGATGAAACACAAACCTAGATGTTCCGATTTCTGATCTCGAAGCATAATGAAGTGTCTTGACTTGCTAATTCATTAACAATTAATAAAATTTATTAACAAAAATTACTTCCACCCAGAATGCCTTTTCTTAAATTATTCTCAATCCCAAAGTTATTTCATTATAAACTTACTAGAAAGAGATGACCCTTTAAACGGTTAACGTCCCATTTTGAAGCAACACGAGAACTACTTATTGGGACGGACCTCGTAATTTTGAACCGAGGTCAGATGACGACGATGCCATCTGATCTGGCACCCGTCTCCAAACTTCCGCACTACACCAAGGAAGGGTGTTTGACCCCACTATATATATGATTTAACATGCAACAGGCCCAATACACGACGGATCTTTAATGGAATCAGGATTAGGACCTGGAATCCTCCGGTTCCGATGCCGACACCTTAACACTGGGCTACTACAGCCCCTTTTATACTTTGAAGAAGGAGAGGGCAGGGTACAATATCAACTGGAACCAATAACGTTTTTGAAAAAAATTAAATCCTATGAAAAACATGTGGTCTCTGCAAGTTCCACGAACAGAAAGAATGATGTCCGAATAGCATTACTACCATTTATTAGCATAATATTTATTTATCATTATTTTTAGCCTCAAGGCCAGCCAAAAATGAGAAATGTGAATGAGTAAATTATTTCTTTAATTGTAGATTCTTCATCAATTATTATTATTTAACTCGCGAGAATGCACGTGAATCGAACGCACTCGAGTAAGTGCACCAATTTAATATCCGCTGAAAAAAAAATTATGTTTTACATATTAAATTCAAAATAAATTGCAGGTTTTATATCTTACTAGTCAATAAAATTTAAAAATGATGGGAGGCTGTCTTTTCAAACAGCCGCTGATGTTAAAAGCGTAGGACTGCTTTACTCGCGTAATTCTTTTGTTTCTCGAAGTTTCTCCTAAGTTTTTAAGTTTAAGTAACTTTTTACTTTCTCGTATACGAAGTATACAAAGAGAAAGTATTGTAATCGTCAAAAAATTCGAACTCGAGGTTTTGACGGATCTCCACGTTTTAGACCTCCACGAGTCCGAAAAACACAATTTGGGAATTATGTCTGTGTGCCTGAACACGATAACTCGAAAACTATTAGAGATACAGGGATGAAATTTGATATGTGAACTTAACACATGATTTGTAGGTTTCTATCAAATTTTGGACAAAATCCGTCCACGGGAAGTCTGTCGATCTGTCTGCCCGCGATCATGTGAACACTATAACTCAAAAACTTGAATAGCTAAATGAATAAAATTTGGTACACAGTTTTATCATCATGAATGTAGGTCCGTGTAAAATTTTGGGCCAAATCCGTCAAAGGGTTGACTGTCTGTCGGTCTGTTGATTTACTTTTGAAGAGAATCCGTTATCTCCACGATCATGCGTACTAGAAGAACGGAACGGAATTTCATTACGGAGTAGCGAATTACGTCAGTTTGTCCTTGAGCCGGTAAGAAAGGAAAATCGTTACGCATCTCCTTGAAATTCTTTACCTAGATATTTTTCAATCACTATAATGAAAAACCTTCTGGTAGTCAATGGATTCTGGGTAACAATAGGTTCGAATTTTTTTAGCCGCGCGGGGGAAGGGGAAACGGCACCTTTTTGGGGAAGTATACGAGAAAGTTTAGGGGAGAACACTCCCGCTGGTTTTTTGTAGCTTCTGTTGTTACCCTTTATCTCTAAAATAAGGCATTAGTTATGTTTTTAATATATGTAGTTACCGAGATATAGAGGATCTCCCATACCATGTTTTGTGGCGTTTTGGCGTGTGAATCAATTTCCTTCCTGAGGTCCCAAAGGGAGGAACATAGTCGTACGTTAAAACCAATTTTAACTGAAATTACAGCCGGCATAAATAAAGCTACTCCCCCAAAAAAAAGGTTTGATTTCCAACACAGTTGTACAGGGTGATTCAAAGAGAAGGAGTAGATTTAAAATATTTATATCTAATGAACGACAATAAATAGAGACACATGCGATAACATCACTGGATAGAAGAAAATTCGAAGTTTTTTTATGCATTCAACATGAGCTCTATTGGTTATGCGACAAACGTCGAATCGGTAGTTCATTTCTTGCCACACACGTAAGTAACTGTTCCTTGGTTTTTGAACTCACTGCTGTAAAAATTCGATCTCGCAAATCTTGAAGAGTAGCGGCAGGGTTGCGGCGATTTAAATCAGTTGACTAAAATCACTGATTTAAATCAACTAATTTTTTAAAAAAAATCACTGATTTAAATCAACTTTTTTTTTAAATCACTGATTTAAATCAACTAATTTTTTAAAAAAAATCACTGATTTAAATCAACTTTTTTTTTAAATCACTGATTTAAATCAACTAATTTTTTTAAAAAAATCACTGATTTAAATCAACTTATTTTTTTAAAAAATCACTGATTTAAATCGTGTTTTAAATCACTGATTTTTTTAAAAAAATCTGATTCTTTATTTTTTGAAAATCAAGTTAATCTGCTTTAATGAAATAAAATTGTTTATTTATCTTTAAATAGTGATTTTAAAATATTTTTAAATGTATATTTAAAAAAAGAATATATAGAACGTATAAAAATATTTCATTGATTGGAGGACCAAGAGTACTTCCATAAATTTATATATGAGAACACAACAATATAGATTTTAAATAAATCTCTAATGAGCAAGACAATAAAATGCAAAGTATGAGATGCTCCTTTTTTATAAAATAAATAAATATTGTGAAAGGATCATGTTCACAAAGAAAGAACATAGTAAAATGCAGTGAGTTTCATTTTAATATTGGAGAAAACTAAATAGTGTTGGGTACAACAAAGTTTTTATATTGCAATAACGTTCAAATGTAAGATAATTAAGTAATACATATAAATGTTTCAAAAGAAATACAGACATAAATACATAGAAATACATAGTGCAATTTAAACTATGATCTATACTTATAAAAGGCAATGTTTGTGTGTGCGCGCACAAATATTTTTTAAACAGTTGTTACATGTTTGAATTAATTTTTTTAAATTTATGTTTTCTTAAAAAAGAAAGTACAGCTTAATGACTGGTATGTTGTTATATATATATATATATATATATATAACATCCTACTTGTTGCGTTAGGTTCTCATTCCTTTGTCACGTCTCCCTTTGGCTGCATCCCTCAGTCTTAGGTTCGTAAAATTATTTCTAATATTTGGTATTTCATTCGAATTCTTGGTCTATCATAATATCATAATGTTCGGGGTAAAGGACAGTGTTTTTAGCTTTATTCTAGCACTGTTCGTAGAAAACATTATGATTTCTCTAATTTTTTAGCGGTTCGTATAAATTTTACTTATCCTGATGAGCATCTATACGCTTTTACTGATAAACTACAGTCTTTCTATTTAATTTTAATATTGATTGATTTTCATGACATTGATATATTTTCCACAAATCTTCTTGAATTGCAGCATTATTGCGCATTCGTCGCGTTTGTGTTTTATATTATTTTATATTATCTTCCCCCTTTTATATATATACCCCCTTTTGTTTATGTTGATTATGTTGCTTTTACAATTCTGTTATGATCGTTTCTTAATAATCTGTTATAATTCTATGACTGTAGGGTTCATTGTCAAATATACAAATGTTAAATATATATATAGTTTTAAACATATCATTAAAATGAAAAAAATCTTGATTTAAATTTAAAAAATCCGATTTAAATCATATAAATCGAATTTTTTTTTTTAAAAATTAAAAAAAATCGACAACCCTGATTAGCAGGCATAGGCTTTTATACAGCCCCATAGATAAAAATCGCAAGGGGTAAGAATGATATTATTCACGTACTGCTGTACCTCGTGATACGACAACAACATCGTATTTCAAGCTGAACTCACTGCACTTCACGAAGCAGAAATATACGTATCTCATCTGCCAAACCACAATACCTCTAAGATACACGTAGGCAATAGAGCAAGTATCATGTCATCTTCCAATTCAAAGAGCACAAACGAAACAGCAAGAAAAATTTTCAAAATCCTCCGTTCAAATCCAAGAATAAAAGTCTCTTGGGTTAAAGCGCATGCAGGCAATATAGGTAATGAGAGAGCAGACCAACTGACAAAAGACGCAACACAACATGGGCAACCCTATTCACATACTAAGCTTCCTAAACCGCACATAAAAGGCCTCCTCCGGAAGAGGATGCTTGAGGAGTGGAAAACCTTATGGAAGAATGGCGATACAGGCAGGAAATCTATAACACCATGTTCTCAGTTAGTCTCCGTCCCACTAACTGGATTAGAGAGGATGTTATCTTCTTCTCTCAACATGAACCTTTCCCTGCCTACCTCAAAAGATTTCACCTGTCTGACAGCGATTATTGCAGTTGTGGTGGAATTGGCACGGCACTTCACTATGCCACGGAGTGCATTTATACAGTGTCTTGGCATATGAGGAAGCCAGCGCCAAACTTCGAACAAGAATGGCTGAAAAGGGTCGCCAATAACCTCGTCTCCAGGCAGAAAATTCGTGGGATCATCAAATTCATTAGCGAAAACAGAGATCTTTTCCGGCCTCCCTAGCCTTCAACTTCCCAGCGAGCTGAACTAAGTAGCTCAATCACCGGACATTCCACCTCGAAATAAAAGAAAGGTATTTCAACATCCAAAGAAAAGAAGACTATTACGAACTAATAGTGTAAAAGAGAAAATGCCTGTGCTGTACATAGTGTACATATTTCTGTCTTTTTGTTTATCTTGTTTTTCTTTTCCTTAAATAAAATTCCCGTGTCTTGCCCATCAAACCGTTCAGTGACCGATCTGGTCACGGGTACGGGGATAAGGGACGGCGTTTTGTTGTGTACCTCGTGGTAGAAGTGAAGTGGAGTACCGCCGTGCATGAAGATAAAATCTTCCCGTTCTTGTTTAATTTGTGTAAACTATCAATCGAGCATGCCCTATTTTATTCAAATACGTATGGAGCATGCCCTATTTTATTCAAATACGTATGGAGCATGCCCTATTTTACCGGGATTATCCGAATGCATGAAATAAAACTCTGAACTTTCCTCTATCCAGTGATGTATCGCATGTATCTCGATCTTTTGTCGTTCATTAGATATAAATATTTAAAATCTGCTCCTTCCTTTTGAATCACCCTGTTCTTCTAACATGTTTTTCTCTGCAATATTTTTCTTTAAAAGTGATTTCATTAAACGAATTAGAACACTTCACCAAATATTAAACCGCTGTGTCGTTCTCTAAAAGAGGCCCAGATTCACCAGATTTTTTCACATTTTTTGACAAAATGGTATTTAACCGTGGAATGGTAACATTACTTCGCAGTTTGAATGGGAAAATGAGTCGATTTGTCTCAAGAAAAACCATTCCGGGGTTAAGGAAAATAATCTTTCCGTCTTTTAAAATTTGTATCTTTTTCCAAGATAAAAATTATCGGAACTGTTTGATTTCTCGATTTATGTGGTTGATGTGTGATATTCTTCATCAAAACCACTTTAACATTCTTTAGTAACTAGAAAATTGCCAGTCATGGTATGACGGATGCAAATTGCCTCTTTATTCGAGAGAATTCCCGTCATATTTGACGTGTTTAAATAGATATTGTTACAAAATCGTATTGTGGGTGTACGTGAATGCAGTCCAATAAGCAGGATTAAAAAAAATAAAGCTCTTTATTTTACAAATATTCTAAGCAAAGAAACGAAGCACAAGTATTAACGCAGCACTAGTAAAAATTCACAACAGAGACTACCAATAAATCTCAACACAGCGCTCAAAGGTTTCTTGCTAACTCACCAGCTTCCTTGCTGATCAAAATCCAACTGACTCTTCTTGGCTTGAGAGCTTGCCTTTTATGCCTTTCAACAGGAAGTGACTTCATTACGTAGGAAGTGATGTAATCTCTAGAAAGTTCATGAAACCAGTAGAAATAGGTTGAAAGTTCGAGGTCCTTCTAGAACATTCCTTTTGTCGCCAAAGTCGCTAAAATGGTCGCCAAATTTATCGCCAAGTTTAGCATCTCAGGGAAACAATTTTAAAGCTTTGTAACAATATATATTCGAGATAAATGTTTAACATTGATTAAAAACGAATAAAATAAACATATTTTATGAAAAGAAATATTTTTTTTATTTACATATTTCTTTATTCTGAAAACCTCTTGGTAAACAACATTCCTTTTGAAGTATTTTTCGTTATTTAACAATTTTATTATAATTCAATAACCATGAAATTCTCAGCTTGTCAAACGTAAGTCAAAAGTTAAAATTTTAATGGAATTTTTTTTTCGAAATTCTAATCAAAACAAAGCACTTCTCTGTTTGTCAAACGTTGCCAACAAATATTATCAAATTATATCATCACGATTGCAATAAATAATCAGATGCATCGTCGCGTCCAAACTATATCACGCGAATGATATACCTCTGACGTGATTTACTACTTTCTATTGAAAAACGGAAATTAATTTGACATATATGATTAATATAATTTAAAATTTCTCGGGGACTATTGATCATAGAATGATAAATTTTATATCAATCGGTAGCAAATTTTATTTCACTATATTAGAGCCATTAAATTTGAAATTAGAACGTAAATTACTCTTATAAATTTTAAAATTACTGAAATTTAGGTTCTTTAACAATGAAATAATGCTGTTTAACGTCTCGCAGTGCTATGGCGCGAGTTTTATTGTTGGTACCGTCAGAGCGTTACCGAGAGACAGATCTGGGCTATTATATTAGTAATACAATCTTAATGTGATGAACGTTCAACATGCATGGACTCTAATTCTACCATTTTATCTTCATGAGAATTAGATAACGTCCATAAACTCACAAAAGAGATCATTCAAAGCGAATCTTACAATACAGGAACGGCCACGTGATTTGCTTAACACCCCAAATGTCTAGAAATGACTGCAAAATGAAACATATCAGCTGCAAATTGCTCGTAAAATGAGACCCTAAAACATATTGAATAAAAGGTACAGTGCATCTCTTATCTACAAAATGAAGCAAGGGAGGGCGAAATGGAGAAGGAGGGGTGATGGATGTCCCCTGCTCCCGGGATAAGAAATGTGTCCTAAAGTTCATAATCACGTGACGCTGGCACTTCATCGATATAAGTTTAAAATCGAAATAGGAGCCCAATACGATTTTAAAAAATCGATAACATGGTGTCTCATAAAACCCGAGATATTTTACATTTTAAATCTCCACAGAAAAGAGGATAAAAAACAGTGAGTTTCTTACTCAATATGTGTTTATAATAACACTCTCACAATTCAGAAAGAAGGTTAATGCTTAGTGAAGTGTCTCAGAGAAGCGTGCATTTTTTCTACTAATCTACAAACATTTGTGATTCTACACTTAAAACTAAATTAATACATTGAATTAACCCTTTGACAGCCGAATTTTCTTGAATTACTATTTAGATGCAACGTTTGCAAACATGTTCAAATACCGTTGAACCAAGCGAATTGTTATTTACATGCTAGGCTTTATTAGTATAATATAATTCAATGTTTTAAAAGTACTTAGTAAACCCATTAGCTTGCGAAAATCGCAGGATGCAGCAGAAAATGAACTTGGTTTCAACCCGTGGAAGTCGCGGGATAAGCAGTCAGAGGGTAAAAGTTTTCCATGCCATAGATATAGCCCCATTTAAACTGATTTGTTAGATTAGCGTCCCCTTGAATGCAAATCAAGAAGCATTAGCGACAGTAATTCTTCTTGGGCTAGAACACCTAGCCAAGTCCATGAGTCAAGGACAAATCAAGAAGCATTAGCGACAGTAATTCTTCTTGGACTAGAACACCTAGCCAAGACCATGAGTCAAGGACAAATCAAAGAGCATTAGCGACAGTAATTGATCGTAGAGAGTAATTCGCTGCTAAACTGCTCATCTCTCAACCAGTTTTTCAATAATGCTGATTAAGAGCAGGCAGAACCTATAAACTTTCCCCTCCGATTCATGTTCCAGCCATGACATGCTTTGATACACCAGGCCACTGGTGGGCAGGGAGCATTAGTAATCATCATCAAAATGCTATTTTGAATTACTAGTAATCTTTTGAGAAGAATAATAGCTCTCAGAGCCCAAATAGGAATTGCATACGAGAAAGAACGAAGAATGATTTGTTTTTAACAAAGCAGCGTCCAGAATTCAGAAAGTCAAGGTTTACGGCTAATAAATCAGTACAAAGACAGTGCGTATTTCCATGTTTAGATCTGAAAGGAGAGAACGCGTTTTTTAAAGTCGAGCTTTGAGTCGAGGTTTAACTCGAGGCAAATTACTTCAGTTGACCAGTTTGTCAAAAAGAAGGAGAGGAAGAGGAGGCTGGTGTCTTGAATTCCCTGAGTATGAATCTTTTAAAGGTGAACTTTAAACCAACGTTAACACCAAAGAAGGTTAATTCGGTTGACAAATTCTTCACATAGAAGGAGAGGAGGAGACAGATGTCTTTTGAATTTTCTGAGTACGCGTTTTTTAAAGGCGAGCTTTGAGTCGAGGTTTAACTCGAGGCAAATTACTTCAGTTGACCAGTTTGTCAAAAAGAAGGAGAGGAAGAGGAGGCAGGTGTCTTGAATTCCCTGAGTAAGTATCTTTTAAAGGTGAACTTTAAACAGACGTTAACACCAAAGAAGGTTATTTCAGTTGACAAATTCTTTAGATACAAGGAGAGGAGGAGACAGATGTCTTTTGAATTTTCTGAGTACGCGTTTTTTAAAGGCGAACTTTGAGTCGAGGTTTAACTCGAGGCAAATTACTTCAGTTGACCAGTTTGTCAAGAAGGAGAGGAAGAGGAGGCCGGTGTCTTGAATTCCCTGAGTAGGTATCTTTTAAAGGTGAACTTTAAACCGACGTTAACACCAAAGAAGGTTATTTCAGTTGACAAATTCTTTAGATACAAGGAGAGGAGGAGACAGATGTCTTTTGAATTTTCTGAGTACGCGTTTTTTAAAGGCGAACTTTGAGTCGAGGTTTAACTCGTGGCAAATTACTTCAGTTGACCAGTTTGTCAAAAAGAAGGAGAGAAAGAGGATGCTGGTGTCTTGAATTCTCTGAGTAGGTATCTTTTAAAGGTGAACTTTAAACTGACGTTAACACCAAAGAAGGTTATTTCAGCTGACAAATTCTTTAGATACAAGGAGAGGAGGAGAAAGATGTCTTGAATTTTCTTAGTATGCGTTTTTTAAAGGCGAGCTTTGAGTCGAGGTTTAACTCGAGGCAAATTACTTCAGTTGACCAGTTTATCAAAAAGAAGGAGAGGAAAAGGAGGCTGGTGTCTTGAATTCCCTGAGTAGGTATCTTTTAAAGCTGAACTTTAAACCGACCTTAACACCAAAGAAGGTTATTTCAGTTTACAAATTCTTCACATAGAAGGAGAGGAGGAGACAGATGGCTTTTGAATTTTCTTAGTGCACTTTTTTTAAAGGCGAGCTTTGAGTCGAGGTTTAACTCGAAGCAAATTACTTCAGTTAACTAGTTCGTCAAAATGTCGGAGGGTAGGAGGCCGGTGCTTTGAATTCTCTTAGTACGTGTTTCTTAAATGCGATCTTTGAGTCGAGGTTTAAGTCAAACAGATTACTTCAGCTGATCAATGCGTCAGAACGAAGGGGAGGAGGAGGCAGATGCCTTAAATTCCCTTTATGAAAAGATAAATAGTTTTGACCCATTGACATTGATTGCATACACTATTTAAAGAAGTTAGTTTTATCTGGTTAGGAATTTATTATTAACTTTTGAATGGCTTCCAGCAAGTAAAGACGGTAAAAAATACTGAATGACCTGCTAATTTTGTTTGATCTGGCTTTGAATGATGGATCAAAAAACAAAACACGGACCCTCCATCAGAAAAAAGAGCAGTTGCCGTAAATTACACGCCTCTTGATCTATAAATTTCTGTCATCCATTAGCGAACCCTTGCGAAACAAAGCAATTCTGAAGTCACGCCAAGTTCTTGAAGCCGGGCCGACAGAAGCTCCGAATTTGCGGACACGGAAACCCAATTATAATCGATGACATTCCCCAATTTGATCGCCGAGTAAAAGTTACGTCAAGGTCAAATTAAACCTCGTGGACTCTCTCTGGTTTTTGATTTATTTCTCCTAAAAGATCTCCGATCTTCGACAATTGCTACAATTTCCCTTCAAAACACTCTGGGACATAGCCGGTGGAACATTTTTAAGTGTGTTATCGTTTCATTTCTTTTTCCACGATTAGACAATTTCGAGTCGGTGGTGGTACCGGGTATGGATTGCAGGAAATAATGATTTTTCACACTTTTAGCAGCAGCGGAACGAGTGTTTTTAAAGAGACACACCCTTTTTATCGTTTCCATGACAACGACTACCTTTTTTTGTGTTCGCTGAAGAAGGGAAAATGTCAAACTTCTCGTCAGCCCCGAGTGACAAGTGCGCAACTGATAAATGCACACTTGGCGCTATCCTTTGTTGCTTTCGAACGACCGGCTTCCGCGCTGCGTGAAGTGGTGCACAGAGGGGGATGAGGGGTGGACGGAATCTCTCATTGCGTTTTACTAATTTCCTTATTCTCTTGGCAGAACAGGGTTGCCATATTGTCCTTTTTAAGGCCAAATTATGGAAATTTGGCCTTTCTTCAAAGAATTTTCCTTTGGCCTTAGATTCATTTTTGGCCTTTTTTATTTTATTTTCGGTAATGACTTTTAGATCAGTTTTTAATAACTTATATACTTAAATTAATTCATTCTAATTGATTATTAAATATTTTTTAATACATTTTTGATATTACGCTTTTCAAATTATGTGTAGTGAGCTGTCAAACGAAATAGCTCTTGAATAGAACAAGGATGTTTTAAATTTTTCACTTAAATTTTATTTTAATAATAGAGCATTGCACGTATCGCGATCAAGTGGGATTTGTTTTCATGAAGGATAGTCTTCTTTCTTACAACCAATGAGGTCTTCAATCAGTTTGTCAAATTTGACCTTTTTAGGCCTTATTTTGTTATTTTGATGTGGCAACCCTATGGCAGAGCATTTATTAGAATGTTGCGACCAGGGTTGCCGTATTGGCCTTTTTAAGGCCAAATTCTGGAAATTTGGTCTTTTTTAAAAGCCTTGGCCTTAGGAATTTTCATTTGGCCTTAAATTCGTTTTTGGCCTTTTTTGCTTTTATTTTTCCTTATAACTTTTAGAACTATTCCTAGTATATTATTTTACTATTTTTCTAATAAACTTTAGAATATTGAAAAATAATATAGAGCGTTGTTGTTAACGAAAGTTGATATATTTCTCTCGAACATTTTATTTTGGTCCAACAAGAACAGAATTCCTTTTTCATTCATTCTCTCTTTCTTTTTTTTTCTTTTGCAAGTCGCGCATGTAGATGTTTTTTAAAAAATCACTTGAAATTTAGTTTAACAGAACATTATTATGCATATGTAAATCTAGTGGGATTCCTTTTCAGGAAGGATAGTCATTTTCATATAACAAAATAAGTGGGAAATGTGCGCTTTAATGAAATTTCCACATTTGGCCTTTTTTGGCCTTATTTTAAAGACGGTTTGGCCTTGTTTTGCTATTTTGATCTGGCAACCCTGGTTGCAACCGAGGAGGAAGAGAAGTCCTCTTTTAAATATGTACGCGTTTCTTTTTATCTTTCGTTAACAATGAGTACAAATGCAAGTCCAGAACTTTCGGTTTGTTTGCTAAAGGTGGGCGTTTGGGGCACTTTCATAAAATGAAAACGAATCGTTTTCAGAAAATAGAAAACGGTTGAAAAAAATAGTTAGAATTACTCGAATTGGGTTTGACTGAGAAAACAAGTCATTTTTACGAAATTAAAAGTTACTTATTTTCCCAGACATTTTTATCTTTTGCTGACAATGTGTCCAAATGTAAGTCCAAAACTTTCTGTTTGCTTGCTAAAGGTGGGCGTCTGGGTTGCTTTCGTAAAATAAAAGTGAATCATTTGATGAAAATAGATAACAGTCGTAAAAAAGTTTAGAATTACTTGAATTGGGTTTGACTGACAAAACAAGTCATTTTTACGAAATTAAAAGTCACTTATTTTCCCAGACATTTTTATCTTCTGCTGACAATGTGTCCAAATGTAAGTCCAAAACTTTCGGTTTGCTTGCTAAAGGTGGGCATCTGGGTTGCTTTCGTAAAATAAAAGTGAATCATTTGTTGAAAATAGATAACAGTTGTAAAAAAGTTTAGAATTACTTGAATTGGGTTCGACTGGGAAAACAAGTAATTTTTATTAAAATGAAAGTTACTTATTTTTCCCAGACATTTTTAATTTTTATTTCTCCTGCATATAAAAAAAAAGTATTGACGCTGTTAAATAAAGTGTCCTCTAGATTTCGATGAAATCGTAAATTTCCATGTTTCATACCTCCAGGGGAAAAATAAGTTTTGGAATCTATCTGTCTGTGAACACAATAACTCAAAAATGAACAACGCTAAACAAATGAAATCTGGTATGGTGCCTTTAAGCCAAAATTGTAGTCTATATCAAATTTTGCACGAAATAGGTTCACGGGAAGTCTGTTCATCTGTCTGTCCGTTTGCATGTGAACATGATAAATCAAAAACCAGATGAGTTAGACTGATGAAATTTGCCCTATGGTTTTATAATCATAGTTGTAGATCTGCATCCAATTGTGGATCAAGTCCGTCTATGGGTTGACTGTCGGTCTGTCAATTCTTGCGTACTGGAAGATTTGTGCCCGTTTAAAGAGGGCTTTTAGCTCGACAAAAATATCTCAGATCTGATTATCACAGATTTACTAACAAAAGTTGTAGCAGAAAATCTCATACTCATTGGCAGAGTGCTTAAGAAATTAAAAAAAGCGTGAAAAACAGAACTGATGAATCAATTGACACAGACTTCCGTTTTGTTAATACTATATTTTTAACAATTACTTTCGTTTCGTCCGAGTAAATATAATATAAAATCCATTAAAAGAAACCAAATACAAAATAAGAAAAGGCTAAATTGATGAATGCAAATTTTTAAGTAAATTGAGCCTTTCAGTGTTTCTCAACACTCAGAGGGCAAAAAAACATACTCAAAATAAACGAACAAAAACTGCTGAAAGATTATATTAGGAAAATAAAGTAATTATGGTATAACTCCTATTTGATATTAAATCATCACAGAATCAAAACAGTATCCCGTGTGTATGCTAATTTGCAGACAGACCGTTTGAATCTTTAGGAGGTTACGCTTAAAGGTTTCTCCTTGGAATTTGATGCGGTGGTAATAAACTAACATAGTTATCGTCACTAGCTACTGCATCTATTTATTCAAGGTAACTTTTAAGATACGAACACCGCATACAGGAATGCATGAACGAACTGGCTCGTGCAGGAGTGAGGATATGTTATGAAACGCTAAAGAAGTTTACTCATAGTAACAATAACAACTTTTAATAACGTAGCAAGATAAAAGTAAAGGTAAAGTAAATGATATTTAAATTAAGATATTGACAACAGAAACATAACAGTTCTAGAAGAAAGAGACGACAGATAATGTCCGAGCCTTTATAGGACTCGATTCTTCTACTGCGCATGAGCAAGAAGATTGCCAGCGTATGCAGGAATACGCTGTTGCCACAAATCTCTTTGGCTTGGCACATAGCAGAAGCACGTGGCTGTCCCCGATTTCTCTGTCCTTTTCTATTATAGATGCTAAAGCAGTCATTCAAAACCCCAACAAGCTAGATAAATGAAATTTTGTGTATGATTTTGTCAACAACATCGTAGACGTGTGTCAAATCATGTACCCAATCGGTCAACGGGAATAGGTTTAAATGCATACTCGATTTTCTCTCCTGTACTACGAAGCTAGATACGAAACGCGCAGTATCGTGTAAAGATGGGGGAAGAACAAATCAAATGAAAGAGTTAAGTTGCTCATTCACGACCGCTCCACTCCAAGCCATTCCACTATTTTTAGCCCATCCATTTAGACACATCATTCACGAACGCGCCACGCAAGTCCATTGACTATCAGTCACTCCGATCCTCGATTTCCGCCTTCTATTTCCTCGGTGAACCAAATACCCCAAAGTCCTCCCCCATCGATGGATTGGACATTCAACCTACCACTTTGACTCTGGTTGGATTTACACATTGACGACCGGTTTTATCGTGGAACGGTCGTGAATTCCAGCCTTATAGTTTGGTGGAAAACATAGAATGTAACAGAAAAGAGGAATACCAAAAAGAATGTGGAGAACAAAGAATGCAACAGAAAAGAGGAATACCAAAAAGAATGTGGAGAACAAAGAATGCGACAGGAAAGAGGAATACCAAAAAGAATGGGGAGAACAAAGAATGCAACAGGAAAGAGGAATACCAAAAAGAATGTGGAGAACAAAGAATGCAACAGGAAAGAGGAATACCAAAAAGAATGAGGAGAACAAAGAATGCAACAGGAAAGAGGAATACCAAAAATAATGTGGAGAACAAAGAATGCAACAGGAAAGAGGAATACCAAAAAGAATGTGGAGGTTATAAGCGAGATGCAGGAAAGTCTACGGTCGCAGGGAATGAATATATAATTCAATAATATTCGCTACATTGTAAAAAAACCCATGAACGTCTTTTTAATTAAATTTTTAATTCCATGCAAGAATAACAGATGTTTCGTAGCTGATATTTTTCATAAAAGTTCTGCTTTCAAAATTTACGTATATGGGTTTGAGACAAAAATTATTTCTCTTTTAATTATGCACGAAGTTAGGATGATTAGATATTTAATTAATTATGTCAACCACAATTCGCTTTGTGGAAAGAACTTTAGAATGCGAAATAAACAATGGCCTTTGAGTTTTTATTAGAATTTTTTGCTTCATTTGTTTCCAGTAAAAATATTCTTTTTCATTCATTTGTTTTCAGATTTTCATTGTTCCTTTAAATTTCAATCCTGTTTAACATATTTAATTTCGAATTTCTCGTTTTTTCACTCTGTTCCAAGAAATTGGAACAATGAACTATGCAGCAAGAATATGGAACGCATTTTAGTTCTTATCTGTAATTTGTGAAACAAAGACTACTTCCTTTTTTAATTTCATTTTAAAGTCCTATCGCCAATTTTCTTCTTTTTAGTAAAGCATTGTTTGTATTTCGTTGTAACCGAATGAAGTAAAAGCTGGCATAAATGGGCATGTTAAACAGTCTCCATTGTTTTAGCGTAATTTAAATTCTGTGTGTTTCGGTGGTAATAAATTAAAGCAGTTTTTAAACTTTGCTCTTTTCTTTAAAGCGCAATTAAAGTCTCTACATTCCTAAATTATTTGGTTTTCAAATGCTGTAGCTACGCGAAAAGCAAATTATTTTTCAGAAAACGATTTGGAAGATCCTCTAAGTTTTTCCTATAAAGATAAATAAAACTGTTATAATTTTTTCAGTTGATGAAGGAATCTTGATCAGTTTATTTTCCTCTGCGTTTTCCAAATTATTACTATAAAAATTACCTTTAATTACGATTCGTGTGGTGTAATTTTTTGTATTTATATACAGGAAAAAATTTGTTTTTGCACTATTCTAGCCGAGTTGCATGTGATGCAGACCTCATCTATCGCTTGGCGGAACTTCCGTCAATTCGGTTCTCTCGAAGCATTAGTTTAGTTTAGCTATATGAACGTCCCGTTTTGAAGCAACACGAGGGCTATTTTAGAACGGACCTCGCAATTTTGAACCAGGGTCAGATAACGAGGATGGCGCGTGAGCCGGCACCCCCTGTCCAAACTTCCGCGCCACGCCAACGGGAGAGCGTTTGGCCACTACGTATGATTAAGCGTGCAACAGGCCCCATACACGACGGATCTTCAGTGGAATCTGGCTTCGAACCTGGAACCTTCCGGCCCCAAAGCCGAGACCTTACCAATAGACCACCGCGGTCTCGCTAGAAGGAGACACTTCCGTAATCATTTAATTTTGTCATTATATCTTATTCATTTATTTTGTCAATATTTCAATGATTAAGATGGAGATTGATCAATATTCTTCACCTGAGAAGCACATAGCGAATAATGTAAATAAATCTAAATTATCCCAAATTTCATTTTTAAACTTGTCAGCTAATGCCAAAAGAAGGGAAGTCACAAGAATCATTTCACTGCAGTTGTCTGGCGACACTTGACTTAAGATAAATATAATTTTATTAAATGTGGGGAGAGACATCGAATATTGGTCATTTCATTCTGAACATATCGTTCACTTGAAAGAAGAGCGCCACAATAGGATTTCTTTTCATTTTTATTGCTTACTAGCTGTTATGCCCGGCGTTGCTCGGGATGAAAATACTTCTATGTCTAATATTTTTGATGAAAATCGATTTTTCTATTGAAAATTATAATACATAAAAATTCCTTTACCAGCTGAAACGTTTTTACTTCGAATTTCGTTCATACAGAGTGAAGTATAAGAAGGATTTTGACGAATGTTTGGAAAAGTTAATTAAACAGTTAAATTTCCATTAATAAAAAGCGATAAAATAAACCAGATCAATAGTTGTTTCTGATATAAATTATGAATCGTCTGCTTTTAAACTTTTTTTTACTATTCTTCCAGAATTTCGTTTATATGTTCTAGCAACAGCTGCAAGTTGCGAAATTTATACGCACTTGAATTTTTTTTTAATTATTGAAATGAGAGCAACAATTTGAACGCAAATGAAATTTCTATAAGTGAAAAGCTATTTTTAAGCTTTAATATAGTATAAACATAGTTATTGCAACATAACACGTTCGAAATATATCACGGAAAAACGCAAAATTTTGCTTAATTTTTCATTAACTAAAATTTTAATTAACTTTTGGGCCTTTAAAAGTTGACATTTATCTTTCACTTCTTGTATAAAATATTTACAGAAATAAAAAGAAATTAGCTCAAAGTCTCACCGTTTCCTATCAACGAAGTATCAATAAAAATGCTTTGTTTGAAAATCGTTTGAAAGTAAACAATTTCTTTAAAAAAGTTTAAAAATTCATAAAATTTAAAGGAAACAATGCACGATATAAAATTGTTATCATTGAAAAGGAAAAAAATTAAAGTTTAAGATCGTATAAAAATATTTTTTGTCGAACTATTTTCTCCGAAGTTACGGCGGAAAAACGATTTCGGTTAATTTCTAATTAACTGACTGTTTAATTAACTTTTGGACTTTGAAAAGTTCATAAGTGTCTTCCCCTTCTCTTAAATAATAAGTGTGCAAAATTTGGTCGAAAACAGTCCATTGGTTTAAGAGGAGATAGTCACATACTTAGCCACAATGATTTTTAATTATATTAAGATTATTATCGTTATTATTTTTCTTGGAAGATTTCAAATCACGTATAACTTCGAGACATAATGTCACAGCTTCAGTTTCAAGATCTACTGCTTAAGTTGTGACAATCTCAGTAGCGACTTGTCTATTAGGGCTACCGAGCTACAGTAGCTTGAAATTATTTTAAAAACATAGGGCTTTTGGGGGTTTTTTTTCTTAGTCTTATTTGTTTTTTTTTAAGAGTCGGATTATCAATGAAAATGGAATTTTTAATTTTATTTACTTACACTTTCACTCTAAGAGTTCGAGTATCAACGAAAATGGGAAAAAAGCAATAAAACGTCCTTCTAGCAGTTGCTGTGATCTTGCCGAGTTGATTCCATTTCAGTATACTACGTAGTAGAAGGAAAGGGGAGCGTGCTGGGACGCCTTCCGTTTTCGAGAGACAATAAAGAGCGTCCCGAGACGCTCGCCGTATCGAATGAATTAATGGAATTATGAAATCATTTGAGAATAACAAAAATAACAACTTTTTTTAAGTTAACTCCTTTAATTATTGAGAAATACCTTTTATAAAATATCTCATTTACTTTGATGGAAACAAACTACGCGTAATTCTACTAAATAAAAAGAAAAACTCTTCATCTTCATTATTCCCCATAGAACAGCCTCGGAGGTAAGTGCAAGTTGGAAATTAAGGAACCAACGAAAGTTTCGAAAATGGCGTCTTAAATCGAAAGTAATTAAATATTAAAGCCGAGCAGCTACCTCACACCTTCATGTTTCACCGGAAGTAGCTGAAAATAAATCTCCACGTGACACCGTTCGAACATCTGCTGTTTTTCCGAGTAAAGCGAAGTGGGGATAGCTCCAAAAGAGGAGTGTATTTATTGTGGTCTAAACACGCAACGATATAAAGAATAAAAAACACTCCCAGCCATTTTTGTTTTGCTTCAGCCCAGCGATAACACGCAAAAAAGGTAATTTTGTTCTTACAAAAAGAAGAGAAGGAAGAAAGCCCCGCAGATACGAGTCTGTTGGGGATTTGCAACGTCTTTTCTTTCAAGGAGTTCTTTATTTTTCGGAGACTTATTTATTTACTCTGCTGTGATCGAGCTAGGGAAGAACAAAGAATACTTCCTTTCCTTTGCAGCGTCTTTAAACGCTTCTTTTACCGGTCCAAACACTTTTAAGAAAATTGCTTCCAATTTTGCATGGCTCGGTTTTGTACCGTATAACTGGCGTATAAAGAAGAGACAGAAGTAGTTTTTTTGGAACGACAGGTATTAGCTGCTGGCTGTGGAAGAAGACTTTTATTTTATTTCTCTTTTTATCTGTAATGGAGTTATACTTCTGACGGAAACTCCTCGATGGAGAAATATATTGAATTTAACATGACTTTTATAAAGTCGCGGAATCTATACCAGAAAATAAAGAAGAAAGTCATGAATTCTTAAAAATTTCAAAACGGGACTTCTTTTGAAGTTGGAAAGCGAAAGCGGTAACTTAAAACTTGTATGCTTCAAGAAACAGAAAATGGTAAAGGCTTTTCGGAAAATAATTCCTACCCACTTCAGATCTTTTTGGAAATTCTACAGGTTTTAATATGCAAAAGAGAATTTTTAGATTATTACTCGATACTGATTCACTCTCTATTATTTTGTTAGGAGAAAGACTTTGCTGCTTCAACGGATTCTACTTTTTATGAGATTTAAGTATACGGTACTTCAGGTTTTGTTCAGAACTTCGCAAATAGTTTTATTGTTATGTTATTTTATATGAACTATTACACCTACCCCATTTCAGTCTGATGCTGCATTTTCGGAACATTTCATAAAATGAAAAAAACCAAATATTAAAACTTTTATTCTAATTGAATTAATTAATTTATTCTGTAAAGCTACAATATCATCGGCTCGCAATTTTCTTTGCTCTAGATAAGATGATTCAAAAGCAGGCAACATCTCCAAGGCGATCTCAGAATGAAGTGTCAAATGCTTGAAAAAGTATACGCTGCAATCGTTGTTCATACTCTAAATATAACGTGATCAGAACATAATGCCTCGATTTCAAAACCTTAACATAGAAAAGATTTTAAATTCATCCTCATGATTCTTGTGTTGAAATACTGTGGGTGTGATGGTTTGAAAAGATACCAATCGCCCCACTTGAATTAACACAACTGTTTATTAAGGAAAAGATGACAAAATAAGAGATGATGATGCTGAATTTACAGGTGATATGTTTGCAGGTTTTTTGATGAATCAGAAATAATCCAGCGTCGGAGAGTTCACTTCGCTAGCATCGTACCACTGTACTCAGACTTCTCGCTTGCGACCACCTACGCGCGGTCAGTTTCTAGACATTTAGAGTTCTCGAATCTCCCCTTCGCGGGAACTAAAGACATGTCCAGTCTCCTACTCGAGAATTCACCTTTACTCTTCGGATCTCCTCTCTCGTCTGCCCCTTGACTCTGAGTGACATAGAGCCGTTACAGTATGAGAGTCGCTGCGCCATCTGGTGGTGACGGGCACAAATCCCACAATACATTGAAAGAAAATGATTTTTTTCTTTGTTCAGCAAATAAAGGCGTTGATCAGCATAGCTGCCGAAATGAGAAATTACAGCAAGCCACTTAAATCCGTCAGTTTGCTTGTTGTTACAGGAATGTTAATGCTTAGTGTCTTCTGGTCCACGATTGCCCCTTTCTTTCTCACTGATGTGACGTCTCCCCCCTTTATGACCGTTCTCACGACAGAGACGACCACCCAACGAAGTCCTTGAGCGACGCAAGAGGAACGTAAGTGGGTAATAAAACTGCCCGCCTAACGCAAGCCTGAAGGGGTCCAGGGAGTGCGGTACCGTTTGACAGACCACCCGCGTGTAGACCGCACCCAATCAACACCTTGGAGGAAGGCACACGACTGCGGTTGGGTGATTTGTCCAGCTTGAGGACGAGTCACTTAGAAATAATTCATCAGCCACTCCCTGGCCTCTGAAGGTAAGGTGTTTAAGAAGAGAGGAAAAGGGAAAAGAAGGAGCTATAGATGAAATGTAAACACGCGGAGAGCTAATTCCGTGGTGTTGATTTGGGATCCGCAATCGGAACTTAGAGAAAACGGGCGTTTTTGATCCCGTATTAGCCAAACCGTTGGCTGGAAGAGTCCCTATGGTGGACCGTTGCATCGATCGAGCGTTCATTTAACCTCGATGTCTAATACTAACCCTCGGTATTTCCTCAACTCATCTCGAGTATCAATTAGCCAACCCTTGGCTGGAAGAGTCCCTGTGGTGGACTGTCGCATTCTATCGAGCGTTCATACAACCTCGATGTCATATACCGACCTTCGGTATTTCTCCTACTCATCTTTAGTATATATTAGTCAAAGCCTTGGCTGGAAGAGTCCCTATGGTGGACCGTTGCATCAATAGAGCGTTCATTTAACCTCGATGTCTAATACTAACCCTCGGTTTTTCTTCAACTCATCTCGAGTATCAATTAGCCAACCCTTGGCTGAAAGAGTACCTGTGGTGGACTGTCGCATTCTATCGACTCATTTCTTCTACTCATCTTGAGTATATATTAGTCAAAGCCATGGCTAGAAGTGTCCTTTTGGTGGACCTTTGCATATTGTCGAGCGTTTCCAACCTCGATATTTTATTCCGACCTTCGGTGTTTTCCATAACTCGCTCTGAGTTACTATAGACTGCTGAACTCTCATAGTTCCCTGACCTTTATGCTAAAGTTGCGTCTTCGAGTATATTCACAGTTAATAACTTAGACTAAGTCAAGTTCATTGACTCTCGCGATCGCATATTTACAAACCCTACCCTGATACACCAAAGGCAGGAAATCGGACAATGTCATTGGCTCGCTTCGCCGAGATCCGGTGACGTCATTCTTTGCTCTCGCACTTAGCGCACAGAAATCATAACAAAACAAGTTATTGAATGTGATCTCTGAATTACTTCGCGAATTTCGATCTACGACACGAACCTGCGTCGCATTTTGTTTAATCGAGCGATTATTCTTTTCCATTTGTACTCACAAATAACTTGGATTTGGCTGAACAAATTCGCTGTGGAGAGTTTATTCTACAAATACCAAATAGAACGGCAGAAAATCATGTCCAACAGAAGAAAGGTTTGTTTACTGGTAAGTTTTGTTTCGTTAGAGAACAAACAAAAAATGCAAGGCAAAGGATACTGTTTAAATTTGTATCCGAAGTCATTCAATAAATATATCATTTTGAAAAGAGGACTGCTCTTGTTTTATTATGATTTCCGTACGCTAAGCGCGAGAGCAAAGAATTTCAACACCGTCTCTCGGCGAAGCGAGCCAATGATATTGTCCGATTTCCTGTCTTTGGTGTATCAGGGTAGGGTTTGTAAATATGCCTCGCGATCTACATCCGGGAGTTGTTTATCTTCGTTCTTGAATTGTATATACCACATGTATATCAGATTGTAAAATAGCAATTTATTCAAGATTCTTATTAAATTTAAAATGCTGGAATTCTGTGACTTCTTTAAGTCTGTTGCTCTTTGATCAGACCCCGGTAACACTGGGCCACGACATCACACTGGGAAGAGGTGGTGACGCTTACCTGATTTGCTGCAGATCTGCATGTTTTCATAAACTAAAGATACGGAAGCAGAAACTGACAATAAGATCTTTCAGGAAGGAGACGAAGGCATACCCTGTTTTTCTGCACCTGCGCGGTAATCCGTAAATAAGGAGTTCCCCAATGCAAAGATTGGAGAGGTGGCCCAGGACCATAGCCTGAATGATTTCATTTCCCTGCTTCTTTCTCCTGCATATACACAAAGAATACTGTTACAAAAGTCTTTCTGTGGGTGTGTGGTGTAAACAGTCTAACACGCAGGATAATGGAGAATGAAGGTTTATTTACAAATATGCAGGAAAACACGTAGCACAGGTACAGGAAACAATAGTTCTTGCACAGATTACCAATATAGCCGCCAACAGTTCAGCACTATGATATTTAACAACACAAACAGTCAGCAAATAACTAGTAACGACTATAACTGCACTTTAAATAGCGCTCAGCTCAACAGCTTTCTAGCTCGCACTGCGGACGAAACTCTAAAGTCGTTCCCAATGGATCAACGGTACTACCGCTCGGCGTCTAACAGCTTACTAGCTCGCACAGCGGACAGAACTCCAAAGACGTTCACGCTCCAAGGCGATCCCAGTCGATCAGCATTCCCCCGCCATGCAAGCGCTCTCCTTATATAGTCTCCCCCGGCAGGCCGTGACGTCACATGGAATCATCTAGCACATTCAAGCGTATCTCCTCTCCTAATAGATATATCGAGAAGATTCCAGCACCTTTGAGATCCCATATTTCGTCGCCAAAGTCAGGGGTCCACACGTGGCTGCTTCCCGTGATCTAATACTTACCCCTGTAAAACTCTCTTCCCAACCATAAGACCCACATTGCTGGGAAGCGACTTTCCATCTTTGCAACAATGCTGTGTAGCATGCACAATCACTAATCTCAACCACTTCAGACATCTGAAATAACAACTTATAATCGGGCGCGTCTGGAGATTGTTTATCGATCGTCTCGACGCCTATCGTGTGAAAAATTGTGAAAGTACTGAAGTCCGAATGTAATTTTAGACATAAGTAATTATTTTTATCGGAAGAATCTTGTGCTTACACGTTGTTTAACTCTCTTGGTGCGATTTTGCAACCTCGACATTCTTTTTTGGTTACATTATATTTGATTTAATTCAGCCATTTGCTTTCTCACAGGCATAAACTACATACTCTTCATCTGAACCGTAGCTTCTACTTTCTTTCATTGCATTCTTAACAGCGGTAAATAATTTTAGAAAGATGTGATCAATTTCCGTGTTGGAAATAAGTGAAAGGCTTGCTAAATGGCTACCATAAGTGTGTCTTGCTTCAGCAATCGCATCAAAACATTGAAGTCAGATATTTGTTAATTTATCAGTTGTAAATCCCTCATAAATGGCTACAGTGATAACTTCTTTGCGTTTTTTTATATTTACACGTCCACTTCCTATTGCAACATACCATGGAAAATTGATATTAGCAACTCTTTCAAAATCAAATATACTCTAGAATGAAGTGACTTTATGGTATGAAAACAACAATGAGATGGTGTAAAAATGCAACACCAGTTTTTTTTATTTGTTTTCCTTCTTCTTACAATTGTTAACAATGAAAGACAACAGTTCATAAATAGGGCGCTAATTAGGGGTAACCCTAACTTCTGGCTTTCGCTGTTAGCAGGTAGAGTGCACTTATGTGCAAAAAACGCATAAAGAGG
>BGPR01000815.1:280571-294351 GCA_013235015.1 Araneus ventricosus | reverse complement strand
TCCTGTCTGACCGGTTGTCTCAATGCGCCACGTACTACAAACGTTTTTTGGTAAGTGGCATTGCGCTCATGCTCACGAAAACAGCGTACGATAGATCCCTGTGGGATACACGCTTTAGAGGCCCAGTGTTGCGGTGGCCTGGTGGTAAGGTCTAGATGTCGGGGTCGAAGGGTTCCAGGTTCGAAACCCGATTTCACCGAAGAACCGCGGAATCGGATCTCGTGCACGCTAACTCAGCCGAGGCTAAATGTCCTCGCGTTGGTGTGGTGCGGAAGTTTGGAGAGGGGTTGCCAGATCAGGTGTCGTTCTCTTCATCTGACAGCGGTTCAAATTTGCAATGTTCGTCCCAAAATAGAACTCGTGTTGCTGTAAAATGGGACGTAAATATAACTAAAGTAACCCATTGTTGCCTGTAAGCAACATACTCAATTTTGTCTTCTAAAACTTTGAGAACAAAACTGAAGCTCTAATGCCTCTTCTTGCCAATAGGATACATACTGAAATATTTATTAAATCAATTTATGACACATAGCAGTACGCGCACGGCGTTGTCCGTGGAACCAGGACTTCAACAAAATGAAAAAAAAACGCCCAAAATGACATGAAAAAGTTCTGAAAACAGAACAAAAGATACACATTATTGATTTTCCCGCTTATTTTTCTTCGCGAAAATGACGTTTCAACTGTAGAAGAACAATACAGAGTACGTTAATCCGAAACAATATAAAACATTGTAACGTGAAAATGATTATTATACAGCAAGCAAAATATGTGAGACATATCCACGTTAGGATACTGCCGAAAATAATAATCGAAGTCATTCAGTTGAAGGTTATGACGTATCCTGCGCTCTGCACCGTCAGCCAATGAAATTTCAAAAATGCATGTTGGGAAGGCTCCGGCGAAACTTCCGCGGGAGAATGCTTTCTAGAGAAAAATATCTTTCAACTGACCAGGAAAAAATTAATTTAAAAAAATAAAAAAAGAAAATTTTACAGTTCTTGTTTTAAATCCAACAGAACCGTTCCAGTTATAAGCTGAAAAAAATTGATAATAATAGTGCTATTAGAACCACGGATGCAGCCAATTTAAAAACTAAAAAAAATTCGATGGCATATTTTAAAAATTTCTCAAAATTCAGTAAATTACGTTTGAAGCTCAAAACAAATTTTAATAGAACGAAAATTGTTTGTTCTATTCGATGGTGCATTGATTGTTTTTAAACGATCATTAGAAAAGATACTACAGCCGTAAACGTGCCAAAAATGACCCAAAACAACACAAAACATTAAATTAAAATTTTCTAGATTGAATTTTAAAATTCCGGCTTCGAGGAGCATTGAGTCACCTTTACGACTACTTGTGTGCCAAATTTCATGGCTGTGAGTGCGACAGATTCGTCTGGACATCGCAGACACACACGCACACAAACATTGTCTTTTATAAGTATATGTACATAGAAGCCTGAGTGCTGATAAAAAAATATAAATAAATTGATGTTTTTCACTTGAGGCTGCATCTTTTGTGCTTTGTATGTACGCTTGAGAATACATTATTTTACTCTACAGTGTTGAAGGAAATTCCTTGTCCATATTATTATTTATTAAAATTCGTCCGTGTTTGACATTATAGAATTTTAGCAAGGAAATTTTTTTCCTAAATAATACCCGGTGTTGTCAGCTGGTAACAAACTGCATTTTAGCCATATACCATAATTAAAACCAAAGATTTTTTCAAGTATTTTTTCCATTTTTTATTCAAGAAATGAAAATTAAAAACCATTTTAAATTCAATTTTTAAAAAATCTTGCTTTTAGGGGTTAATTAAATCAAAGTCTTTAATAAAGGGAGGTACTTCTAACAGAAAAATTTATTAATAATTGTTATTTATGTAAAGACACTGAATATGAAGTAGATTAAATTAAATCCTAGGTAGTAGGACAATGAATACGAAAACATGGATTGTTACCATCTTATCAGTCCACAATAATGTATATGTTACGGTTAATGTGATTAATCGGTTATGAAAAATAATAACGGGTTAAAGTGATGAATCGATTTATCACATTGAACGGTTATTATAAATAATTACCGGTGAAAGTATTAAATTATGTATCACATTGGCCGGTTATTATTCATAATAACCGACATATCAGTCACGTAGATTACGTTCATTTTAATTGTATCAAAAAATTAAAATTTTAATTAAATTCTAATATTTCATTTAAAAACACATAAGAATTTAAAATTAGTACAAGTTCCGAATAATAGTAAAAAATTAATGTTTTTTTTTTTTTAGTTTGCTGTGAGAGCCAAAAATACAAAATATTACCCTGAATCAGTGAAAACGATATTATTGCATTAATGTTCTAAATTTTAAAGCCGCAAAAGAAAATATAGACATCTTCCGTAACAGATAGCGAAATCGAGAATTCCACACTCTACTATGATAATCATTAATGTCTGTGTGTATGAAAAGATCTTATCATAATATAGAATGATATAAATAACTGATATAATAAGTTAGGCTTAATAGCTTGTAGTATATTTCAAGATTTTTTGCTTTTTGTCTACGTGGACAAATATATCTATCTACAAGAGCTCACCTTTACCTATTTATCATAAATGATACTCTGAAGAACTTGGTTTAACATTTAATTAGCGACGAAATAAAAATAAGACCACCGTTTTCTAGAAGAAAATACAGCATCTTCAATAACAGATAGCACTAATTAGGAATTCCACAGAAGTGGTATTCTATGACGACCGCCATTACACATACGTCATTACATATACTAATAGACACACGCACTTTAAAAAATGATACCTTTATTGTAAATGTTGCAGGATAAACTTTGATAGAAAAGAAAAAAAATGCTGCTAATCAAGTGGGTTTTTAAACAGAAAGCACGAACAGAATGATGTAAGCTTTTGCTTTAGCTTTATGTATTTAAATCACCCCATTTAATGTTTTCAGGAGCAGTACAGAAACGATTGCAACATTGCTGTTCGTCTTTTACAATGCAAGCCTTCAAGCTTCGTAGCACACAAATTCAACTCAGTAAGTAATGCAATAATTATTATTATCTTTATTTAGATCATCTTCGTAACTGAATATTCTATGTAAAAATCAAGCTTGCTTCCTCACTTTTATGACTCAAGAAGCTGAATTCCAAAATAAAGTTCACTGAAAATCGTGTTTTAAAATGTTCTTATCCAGTACGTGCTTTAGGGGAGCTCAAATGGAAACAATTTTGATCAACTCCAGTTTCCCTCCTGGTTCAAAGTGTTTAGTGTCATAAAAATATAAAAAAAAATGTCTGCTATATATATATATATATATATATATATATATATATCATGAAAGTCAAGAAATGTTGAAATAAAATGGAGAAACTGTAGTAAATCGGTAAAAGCGTATAGATGCTCATCAGGGTAAGTAAAATCTATACGAACAGTTAAAAAATTAGTGAAATCATAATGCTTTCTGCGAACAGTGTTGGCATATAGCTAAAAACACTGTCCTTTACCCCGAATATTATGATAAACCAAGAATTTGAATGAAATACAAATAAAAAAAATGAATTTACGAACCTAAAACTGAGAGATGCTGCCAACGGGAGACGTGACAAAGGAAATAACTAAACGCTTTTCTTGACATTTTGTTTTATGAATGTTTATGTTGTATATGTTGCTTTTACATTTCTGATATGTTTGTTTCTTATTTGTTATATATATATATATATATCCATCGGCCATCCATTACAAATTTATTATCGCTGCACAAATAACTAAATACAGTCGGACCTCTATTTAACGAACCTCTATTTTGCGAATTTCTCTATGTTGCGAACTTTTTCTTGGAACCAAGAACATTTTGCGAATTTCTTCGTAAAATAACCTCCAAATAGCGAAGTGCATTCTCTATTTAACGAACTTTTTCTTGTGATCCAATATTTTTTTTCTTCCTATTCCTCAAAATATTTCTAAAAATTTCAAACTTATTCTTTCTTTTAACACATTTTATGTTGATCAATGACCTTGAAGCTGGAAAATGTCAAAGCGAAAGTGCTTGAGCATCAAAGAAAAAAATTTAATTCTTCGTGAGGTGGATAAAGACGTGAAAAAAAGGATATTGCTTTAAAATTTGATATTCCTCCAAACAGCTTATCAACCATAATAAAAAAATCATGATAAGATACAAAATTATGATTCATCGAATTCTTGTTCGAAACGTTTAAAAGCATGGGTCTATGAAGATGTGGATGAGGCAGTTTTGAAGTGGACAGTGTGAAAAATAAAAACAAAACAGCAATGAATTGCGATGAAGACAAATATGATGAAGATGGAAATGATCATGATGCAGAAATCAACAAACCTTCGTATGATGAAATGCTAAAATTCATTAATTTTAATATAAAATTATTTTTTTAATTCAAAATACAGTGTATTCCCGGACAATATTTTTATTATTCTTGTTTTCCTTGCAGATTTCCTTTTGATGAGTAAAATATATAAAACAAATATATTAATTTACAAAATAAAGGTGTGATTAATTACTTTTTAATAATATTCAGTGTTTATGAATTTAAAATCTGTTTCGTGTAGTTTAAAGTATTTTAAAAGGTGAATCTCTATTTAACGAATTTTCCATATAACGAACTTTTTTTCGGGATTTAGCGACTTCGTTCAATAGAGGTCCGACCGTATTATCAATTCTAAGATGTAACAGTTTTCAGTATGGTTGCGTGTTTCTTTTTTAGCTCCCTGCCGATTTCCAGGCGAAAGTGAAACGTCACCTGTCCCGACCTCCCCGCGCCTCCTCCTCTTCCCTGCTGCTTGACCAGTGTCCACCTGATGTCAGAACCATCAAAGTGTCCGTACCTACCTTACCTCCGGCAGCCATGGTGTACTCAGTCAACAAATCCACGGCACAGTCCAGCAATGTCCAGCCGACCCCAGCCGCCAACAACACAGAAGAAGTTACACCCGATCATGTGTCTGCAGCCATCATAGCTAAGGTAACGACAGAGATCATCGTTTCTTCAATATTCCTCTTTTTAATCCCTTGAAGGGTTTTGGGGCAAGATCTATCGAGAAGTGATGCGTATTCCCATTAAAGTAGGGAAAGCGCAAGCCATACTCTTCCGAAAATGACCTTCCACCAAACCAATCAAGGAACTAACCTTCTTCGACGATGATCTTTTGTGGGAAAAAGAAGTAATATATCTAGAGCCTCTGCTGGACAGCAAGCTCACCTTCAATAAACTTATCACTCACAATGGTGATAAATTTCAGAACAAAGTTCATTTAATCATTCTCCTCATTAGCAGAAATTCTCCGCTCTTAATAAGAAACAAAATTTCCTACTGTGGAAGCAAGTACTGCCCCAGATATCATGTACACTTGTAGCAAGTTTCAATTTCTTAATATTAGCTTGTCATGACAAACTTGATGTGGCAACTTAGCAGCAAACTTCCTGCAAAGTAACAAAGCATAATCGACCAACCCACTTGCAAAACAAGTTTGCTGTGAAGTTGTCATGACAAACTTCGCACTATGATTGCAAAACAAGTTTGCTACAAAGATGATACAGCAACTTACAGATAATCTTTGTCTCTGTTTTAAAAAACATCCGATTTTTAATAGCATCTCCTAGACCATCCTTCTTTTTATTAAATCAATGATAATTTGTAAAAAATTAACTTTTTTATAAAAAAAATTTGAAAAATTCTCCATCTTTTTACTAAATATAGAACTCGCACTTGAAAGAAAACTATATATTACCTTTTTCTTAATGTTGAATTTTAAAGCTCATAAACAATATTAAACCTAAAAAACAGTCATTGTTTGTTGAAGAATAATAACTTACATTTTGTCCCATTTTAAAAGTAATTAATTTTAAAACCATTTTGAATTTCATAACTTATTCTACTAGCAGAACTTAGTTATTAGAGAAACCTCTCTTTGACTTCGAATCATATTCTCAACTCAAAATTTAAAAAACTTCTGAAATCAAGAAATCAGTTTAAAATAAACCGTATAGATGCACGATCTATTAGCGCAATCTATCTTTTCCTCTCAGAGTCTAGCTGGCTGAGTGGTTAAGACGGCAGGTTCAGGAAGCGGGATGTTGGGAGTTCGAATTCGAGATTGTCTTCGCGCTCTGTTTTTGCTATAGTTTGCAATGAGTTTGATGCGGCAAGCTTGTGACAATTTTGACGCGTGGTGACTAACTAATTTGCGTTAACTTGTTTCAAGCTTACACTCTTGTCGCGTCAAACCTGCTGCAAACTAAAATTGCTATCTGGGGTCTGTCTACCACAAGAACTCTTCTTCCTAAGTTGCCTCGTTGAGGGCGATCGCTATAGCGACTGGTTATGTTAGGGAAGATCCATTTCGAAAAGGAGTAATCCAACGGAAGTCGGGTTTTTTTTAATTCATGGCGCCAGTTTGCGGCGGTAAAAAGAGTTAATTATTCGTGAACTTCTACTTACTCGAAATGGATTCCACCTACGATTACCTGTTTCTATAGTGACCGCCATCAACGAGACAACTTGGCGAGCAGAGTTCTCGTGGCGGACAAACAGTACTTCGTCTTATTTTGGCATACTCAGCTCAAATATGGCGACTTGCAGAAAAAACGCTCAGAAATAAAATCCACTTTCAACAGAGCAAAATTCTCCGTATCAGGACGAATGCGCCATCGTACGTCAGAAATAATTTCATGCATAATGTCCTGAAAATTGACATCCATTACATTAACATCCAGAAACTGACTAGGAACTTCTTCAACCAAATCAAGTGTCATCCTAACCTAATCATCAGTTGCCAAACATTCTTCTTCCACAATGATGGAGAGCTTGAATACCTATATGTCACTACTAAATAGTCCCTCCCCCATAAATCACCCTAATTTAAGACAACCCGAGCTGAAATCTTTTGTTTGAAGTTTTTTACTGCAATGTCAAAATTATTCAAAACCTTTGAAATTTACTCCTAAAATTAATCCGAAGCAGCTTCTTGTAGTCAAACTTAATACGCTTTTCAGCTAAATTTCCCAGGTTTTCACACTTTAATTGAGGAAAATTGATTTGACATTGGCATTCAAGCAATTATCTAAGACGCGAAGAACAAGGGATAACATTTATCCCATCTTTTTACAGAATTTTTTTCGTTATTTATGTTTACATTTTACTGAAGTGTCATTTTAGTGGCTATTTAAATGTTTCGAATTTAATTATTTAAAAACTTATTCGAATTAAATTAATTAATTAATTAAAATGCTAAAGTAGGGTAAGGTTGCTCAAGTCGTACCACAGCCTAAGCCGTACTGTTTTCGTCCAAGCAGTGGAGTGGAATAAGGTATTGTGATTGATGTCCGTCGAATCAGAAAGTTCAAGCACAGCCCTTGTTCGCGATCACAACATTTATTGTACGATCGCACACACAGAACTATATACATGGTTTTTAACACAAGCGAGACGAGAAAAAATGCGTAGTAAAGTGCGCATTGGCGCGCTCATATATTTTGGCAACCATTGACCGCCAAAATGCCAATTTACAGTTCAAAGGCGCCAACACGTACCTATTCCATTCTGACTTTGTTTTCGTTGAATCAGCAGAGCTGGCGGCATTGCGATGACTACTAGCATCGGCGATGTTAGTTCCATTAATTTAGAACAGAGCTTCGATGTGTTACAACCTAACCTCGAAGAAAAATAAGTTTTCGGTAGTTTCCTTATAGTTTTCGTGCATATTTCGTAAGACGTAGAACAATAATATTATTAACAACATATTATTATTTCTTAGGGTATCATTCTGTACTACTTGAATAGTTTACTTTCATGCAGTAATGACACTCTGGTTCAATTCATTCCTTTATGATAATTACTTAAAATTTTACACTTGCTGTTGCTTAAGTCGTACCACAAACGAGGCTTAAATCGTACAAGTTACGCTTTAAGGATGGCTTGTACATCTAAAGATACAGCTCATTGATAAAAAGAGAATATTGTTCTTTTTAATATTGTTACAAAGCTATAAAGTTGTTTTCCCGAGATGCTAATCTTGGAGACAAATTTGGCGATCTTGGCGACAGATTTGGCGAGAATTTTGGCGACTTGGCTGCAAGGTTGGCGACTTTGGCGACAAAAGGAATTTTCTAGAAAGGCCTTGAACTGTCAGCCTATTTCTACTGGCTTCATGAACTTTCTGGAGATTACGTCACTTCCTACGTAATGACGTCACTTCCTGTTGAAAAAGTATAAAAGCAAGTTCTCAAGCCAAGAGGAGTTAGTTTCATTTTGATCAGCAAGCAAGCTGGTGAGCTGATAAGAAACCTTCGAGCGCTGTGTTGAGATTTATAGGTAATCGATCTCAGTTGTGAATTTTTACGAGTGCTGTTTTAATACTTGTGATATGTTTCTTTTCTTAGAATATTTGTAAAATAAAGAGCTTTATTTTTTAAATCCTGCTTATTGGACTGCATTCACGTACACCCACAAGACGATTTCGTTACAATATGTAATGTGAAATGTGCTTTTTTTCAATTTTTAGGCAGGATCCGTAAACGTGACAAAATGTACCGGTAACACTTAGAGACAAGAAGATATGGACGAGGCGTTATGAAAATTACCTAGTGGTGATATGGGCTTCAACGAAAGTATAATATTCCTAAACAAACTGAGACGTCACCTTCTAGAACTAAATAAACATTATGAATTTGGAAAACCGTAAGGGTTGACTGAGGATTAACTCAAGACCGAGTAGTTTACTCAAAGAATAGTAATACAGAGTTTTTTTTTGCTTCATTTGCTTCCAAGATACGACTTAGGACATAGGTGGTACGACTTAAGAACCGGTTTTCTTAGTCGTACCAATGTTATTATTTTAAGATTTGTTTACTTCTTTCGACAGAGTACATGAATTTTGAACTTTTTTGTAATAAATAGATACAATATTCACAGAAGTTGTTAATAATACAAAATTTAACCCTTTATCTAGTAAAACCTGCAATTTGTATACTTTTCCTTAGGGCGTACGACTTAAGCAACCTTACCCTACTATAAAAAATTACATAAAATTTCTTAAAGGTTACGTTTGAAACTATTTTTTAAGGCTCAATTCTTCCTGAATTTTGGAGCAAGCAGAAATTCAAAATGAATATTTGATGCAAAGGAAATCATTGATTCAATAAGTGATTACAAAATAAAATAGGTCTTCATAAATCCTATTTTTCAATCTTTTGTAACAGTTAAAAAAAGAGTGGGGCAAGGACTGTTTACCAATCTGGGCTTCTTTACCTATAGATGGCAGCACGAAAATTTATGAATTCATTTCCTTTCTAGCTTTCTGAGAAATAAACTCCATTTTTATGGAAGTTACTTTTAACAGGTCTTAAATTAATATGTTCATCCATTAAAAAATTATATGTATTTCAAAATTGGGTAAAATAAAAATAAAGTTTCGTACAACGGAGAAAATTAATTTCCTTAAATCATTTTTTAAGAAGAAGACTAATCTGGATCAATATTAAAAAGTTTAGAATAATCATGATTTTTTTTGTCTGTAGTATAAGTTTATACGGTTACACATCTGTTGAAATAAGTTCACTTCACAATTTTTATATACATCAATATTTATGTTCACAACATAAAATATACAAAACTAAAAATTAACCATATTACGAACTCGATACCATATTACATAACTCGATCAGTTATGGTTGCAGAAAAGTGCAGCAATTTTTGTTTTAAATGTTAGTGTGTCAAAAATATTTTAGTAAATATGACTTAACCGTGGGACTAAAAAAACGTAAATTTCGTAATTGTTTCAGCTGTACATTTATTGACTCAAACAACATAAAATATAATTCTTACCATCATTAAAACATTTTTCCAACAGGAAGTGCATGTCTCTAATGGTTTATAAATTGGAATATAATTCTTTCCGTCATTTAAAACATTTTTCCAACAGGAAGTATATGCCTGTTCCTAATGGTTTATAAGTTGAAATATAATTCTTTCCATCATTTAAAACATTTTTCCAACAGGAAGTATATGGCTGTCTCTAATGATTTAGAAATTGAAATATAATTCTTTCCATCATTTAAAACATTTTTCCAACAGGAAGTACATGCCTGTCTCTAATGGTTTAGAAATTGGAATATAATTCTTTCGTCATTTAAAACATTTTTCCAACCGGAAGTATATGCCTATCTCTAACGGTTTAGAAATTGGATATTGAGCCATTAGGACACACTGTACATATCTTTAATCTGGAAATCACTTATGGTTATTCTTAAAGGCAGATGAAATACTTTTATGTAAGATTATGAGCGAAACAATTACCATTTTATGCAAATATTTTTCTACAAAATTATGATTTTCAAATTTTCTTTATCTTGCTCACATTTTTTTTTATGAATATTTAATAGGATTTTCTATATGTTTGCGAACAGACAATTTGGCCACTCATACCAAAATTCTAATGTAGGTTTCGATTGTTTTCTCCAGGTGCTTGAAGAAAGAAGTCTGGAGCGCAAAACTGCTGCCAGTATGAAGAAGCAGAGATTCATGGAAGAGAACCGAGACCTCGATCTTCGGAATGTCGCCATCCAAACGGACTGCTCGAGGCCCATCGTGTGCAGGTGCCAGCACTCCCTCAAGTATCGGAGCATGCTGCCAGACTGCGAAACCATCAGGACGTCCAAAGAACAGAACACGTCGAATAGCACAGAGACTGCCATTTAGCAGATCCATGCGAATCAGATTATCGCATCTGGCAACGAAAGATCAATCGTCACTAGAATACGACGCCATTATCTAAAGTCTGTATTCAAGAATCAGAATCAAATTTAGAATTTTGGGACCAATGATTTCGTTTGTTTTAAACTGTGGCGTACCTAGGATGCCGAAAGGAGCGTACATGTTCTAGCAACACGGGTAGATTAAACTAGATGGAGGGCTCCTGCTGTCTTCAAGGTTCTTTGTCTGAAAGCACTAAATATCGACACAGTGATACACTGAAGTCGAACTCCTTAAATGAAGCATGTCAAACTCTCGACCTTACTACTGCGACACATACACTATAATTGTGTGTAAAAGAAATGTCAATCAATATTTCAAACCTTAAGGACCTACTTTTAAAATTTCTAATTATGTGCCATTCGAAATCATATATAAACGAATTTAAAAATTGAATCAAATTGGATTACTAGAATCTTACTAATATTTGCCAGATAAATTTTTGAAACATTCAAAAAGTTGCGTATGAAATTATATGATGTTTGCGAGTAATTGCCTTTGCGAAATATGCTTGCAAAAGTGAAAATTAGAGACTTTCGCTTTGGCGCAGTTTTTAAAAAAGTCATTGGGTACAAAATTCCCATAAACTGGCGAAATTTAATGGAAATAATGATGCCAAGGGGCAGGAAGAAAACATATGTTTAACAGTACAGTAAATCCTCGATTTAAAGGATAGAATTTGACAAATGCTCTTGAAGTTTTGTCACCCTTTTTATAATCTGGAATTTCTTTTCAATCGTTTAAAATTCAGTTGCAAGAAGTTCTTTTTTGTTACTTATATGATATGTACATCAGATATTTTACTTTTTCATTATACTGGGCGATTCAGAAAAACTGTTCAGTAATTTGCAGGGAAGTATCAGGCTCATACAGACAAGCCATTTTTACTTAGGAACATGTGGTCGCACAGTACTCAACGTACAACTACTAAAGTGGTCGCACAGTACTCAACGTACGACTGCTAAAGTGGTCGCAGAGTTCTCAACGTACGACTGCTAAAGTGGTCGCACAGTACTCAACGTACGACTGCTAAAGTAGTCGCACAGTACTCAACGTACGACTTCTAAAGTGGTCACTGTAATAATAAAGTGACGAAAAGAACAGGACACCATGTTAAGGCGAATACCTTCCGAACATCAATCTGGGAACCCATCGAGCCATGCTGGCAATAGGTATGGTCAATAGGTATAGGCGATAGGTATGGGCCTAACAAACAATCTACAACAATGCCAGGTCAAACGTTGATGCTGAAGAAGTGTTATTGTGTACCGTATTGCCTTGTTATCCGTGGAGTTTGAAACACTCACTGGTGCCAGTAATGTCCAGTTACAACATCTTTCCTTCAAAATGTAATTTCGACAGCGAAAAGATCCAGCCTGGAAAATCAACCTGTTGCTTCACTGGCACAAGGCAACCTTCTCGCTACCGTACTTTGCTTTTGTTATTATTTCTAGTTTTGAATTCCTGTCCCTCCCATGGAAATTATTGAATAGTTGTTCTAAACTACGGACACATCTTCGATTTTACGGTTACACGTTCTCCCCTATTAGTCCAAATCGAGAATTTACTGTGCTTTTTTTCTTTTTATACTATACTTTATAAAATAAACCACGTTTAAATAAACCTATGAAGTGATTTTATCGGAACCCTTAATCCTTGCTTTGAGTTTTACATGCTTATTTAAATACATATAAAAGCACTTTAGGACATTGTAGTCGCTTAAAAAAAAGATTCCGTGGAAAACTTTTAAGTCTTATTTCAGTTGGAGCCTCCTAGCGAAAATCTACCTGTGACATAAATATCACTTTTCAGGAAAGGGATAAAACAATAAATTTGGTGCCTGATACCTGTTAGATGGTGGCCAATGGTGGCAACGAGATGCAGTAAACAATTTACAACTTGCTTCCTGATTTCCGTAGGTACGCCAACTTTTTTTAAAATCAAAAATTCGTTGTGTAATCAACAAAAAACGATCCAGGCTTAAAATTATTCTCAAAAAACAAAAACAAAAAAACAGTAACTCGCTAGACGAAGTGCACTTATGTCGTATGTAAAAACTGTTGCCTTCAAGAAGGTGAAAAAGACATTCAGTTTAGCATAGTGGACTGTAAAAAGAGTTAGTGCTAGTGCAATATCTATTTTTTTAAACTCTTGCGCATTTTCTTCTCTTGTATACTGTACTGAAAAGGGTAAGTGTAGAGATATTTCTTAGAATTTTCTAGGTGTTTTTCTTATCTCTTTAGGAAGAGATAGGTCATTCATTCAAAAAATAATCATAGTAATATAAATATATCAATCATATATCAGCACAGTAGATAAAGTAATGGAAGTATTCTTCACGCATTAGCGCGTTTCTTCCCAACTGTTTCTCAAACTTAATTAGTCTGTTATGGATCTGAAAATATACTTTTTGATCTAATATCCAGTTCATAAAAAAGATAATTTCTGAATACTTTGTTTGTTTGTTCAGTTGATATATGAGTGTTCATAATCATCATAGTGTAAAGTTTTTATTGCCATTATATTTTTTATTATTATTATTTTATTTATTAATTCAAAGAATCTAAAGAATAAATATGTACATAGGAAAGTCAAAAATTATCCGCACTTTAATTAGAAGAATGGTTTTGATAAGATGATTGGCTGCTGAGTACGCATGCGTACAGTGTTTGAAGCGCTCATCTGTGCCTCGAGAATCTAGGGAACCTCAAAACCTCTTCGAGTTACGTCGTAAGACTTATTTTCGACATTAGGTAGGCGAAGGGGTCTTCAAAGCAGTTTTGCGCCTGTGGCCTCATAGTGACAAAATCGGCCACTGGTACAGTTTGTAAAATTGTCGTCACGTGAGTGAAGTTTGATAATGGTAACGTATGGTCTGTTTTTGCGAGGGCCGAGGTGGCCTAGTAGTAACTACTCTCTCGTCTAGTAGTACTCTCTTCGTTGTATTAAAATGTAAGCATGGCTGCACTACCA
>BGPR01000815.1:208511-269860 GCA_013235015.1 Araneus ventricosus | reverse complement strand
GTGGAAATACACTTCACAGTACTTATTACTTATAGTACATAGTACTTATTAAACAATGAACTACTTAGAAACTGTGGAAATAAATTTCACAGCACTTATTACTTATACTAAATAGTACTTATTCCAGTCTATAATGAACTACTTAGAAACTGTGGAAATACTCTTCACAGTACTTATTACAGTACATCACTTACACTTCACTCACTTAGAGTACATAGTAATTATTTCACTCCATAATGAACTATTTAGGAACTGTGGAAATACACTTCACAGTCTCGCTACACAATCTGCAGCAAGCTATGGGAATGGGTGTGAGAGCCAAATTCAGGCTTGTCATCCGTCGATCCACAAGCCTTTGAGCATTTACTGGCATTTCAGGTGAAAGGCCAAGCCACCTCGAGCAATAAGGTATCCTCTACGTTCCCATGACGCTCGGTATGGCAAACTTCAGACCAGGCTCACTGTCACACGCCATGGAAACAAGGCCTTAGCCATTCTTCAAGGGATGAGTTATTTAATGCCTCTCTCTAAAACCAAATTGCTCAAAGGGAACAATCTGGCATAAATTCATTTTTAAAAGGTTTTAGCAATTGAACTAAGTAAGCTGATAGATCGGAAATCTTCAGGCAGTTTTAGGTTATGCTCTACCATAAGAAGTATAATTATAGTGATTAATTTCAAAGAATTCGAGTAATAACATAGAATAAACCACTTTTATTAAAGTTACAGACGATAATTCGAAGGCTCTTGATTGCAATCAGGGTAGACTGCAGGAATCTGCAACCTGTGTCGCAGTACAGGGCGCCAATTCCTAATCATAAATTTGAAAATTCGCGCTGATTGTCTTCAGGGCACAGTTAAATATTTTACTATAATTAAATCATTTACTACAGTTAAATCTTGATAATATAGTTAAATCTTAATAATTATAGTTAAATCTTTTAGCATGTATACCAATATACGATATATAGAGAGGACGTCACAATAATTTCGATCAGAGCGCCGAATACTCTGGAGCCGGCCCCGATTGCAATATTTTGAATATTGTCTGCGCCGGAGGCTTTTCTGGTGTCTAATTTCTTTATAATTGCAAGAATTTGAATAGAAGTGAAGAAGGGTGGCAGAGGATCTTGACAGTTGACGTTTACGTAGTCATATATGTACTGTTTCTACTAATATTCCTATCTGTTCATCATCAGATGATTCGAGAGTTTCTTAGAATGTGTTTGCAAGAACATTTGCTTCCTCTGAATTAGAGAAAATTTAGCTTGGGGGACATTAAATTTAGGGAATTTCGATATATTTCTTAGGAAGTTTTCATGTCATTTAGAAAAGTTAAATGTCCTAGAGTTAAACTCTTCCAATAGGTTTTTTTCATATGTTGCTACCGAATTATGTTATTCCATTTCTTTGCCCTCAATTAACTTATTGAACTCAACTTTATATGGTCCGTATGTGTCATTATTAGTGATTTGCTGTCTGTTTGTGTTGCTAAATCTGAAAGCGCTGAACTGTTATTACCTGTAAACTGTTGTCTGTTTGCATTGCTAATCTGTGCAAGATCTATTGTTCCTGTTAACGTGTTAACGTTCCTACGTGTTTTCCTGCATATTCATGAATAAACCTTCATTCTCTATTATCATGTGTGTTGGACTGTTTACACCATACACCCACAGAACGACTTTTGTTACAGTATTTTCTCTCCTTTCAGAAAATCTATTTTCAAGCAGTTTTGAATAATGCTGTTGTTGGATTCGCAATTTGTTTCAGTGCAGCGGTAAATATTTCGAAGACTTTCAGCTTTATCTGGGAGTAACTAACAATTAATTCCTGTAGATGAGCTGAGAAAATTCTGAAAGATCCTGATTCAATATCTTGATGATTTCAGTAAAGATTGTGTTATGGAGAGAGTCATCTTCCAGCTATTCAATAACATTGGTTTACCAAAAAACTTTTCGTGTGACAGAAATGAAATTAACTGTTTTCGACTAATTTCGCAGCGACGAATCCAAATATAATTGTGAAAATCTGTAACACGTATAGTTTTTTTGTTATAACTGCTTTACCAGTACTGGAAAAAATAATCAAAAGCATCAGAACACTCGTTTTTTTATTATCAATATCATTAATTTATAAAAGCTGGGAACTAACAGTAGTCACCTATCATTTCTGGGTCCTAGCGACCTTGATATAGGATTTCCACAATCCTAATAACGTGATGGAATCTTTCCCAATGTTGTTCGTCACTAACTAACCCAAAATCTTTTAAAAATGAGTCTTAATATTTACGTAAGAAGTGTATTTTGAGAAACCTAATACTTGGTAGGATTTAAGAAGCTCTTCTATTAGGATTACATAATTTTCATTTCTCTCTTTTTTGTATCCTAAAAATTATTTTATCACCTTTACAAACGATTTCCAAACTGCTAATTACTTTTAATTAAGCTTACTTTCAAAAACAGGATCGCAAATCAACTTTCTAGTTTGAGGTCCAACAAAAGCACCCTCTTTAAATTTGGCTTTACTTAATTGAGGGAAAAGTCACCTTCTTTGTCCATAGCCTTCACAAAATTTTTAATCAATCTCAATTTAATGTGTAGCGGATGAAGGAGAATCTTTTCCGGTTCATCAGTAGGGGTATACATAACAATACCAGTTCCAGGCTGAAAAGACGTTACGCTTCGCCATTCCTTTTTAACAAAGTGTTGTTCTGTTGCTCTGCTATCCCACAAACATAAAAAACAATAATTTGTAAATCTACCCTGAAGATCCAATTACATAGCTATGATCTTTAAATACCCACAAATCTGCCAACTGATGATTTTTGATGAATCAATAAAAAGTCGCCATTCTGAAGGTTCATTCAACAACAAAGGGACAACAAATAACATAAATGTTCTTTCTCCTTTTATTTCACTAAACAAGAGTCACATTGAAACTTAAGCAGAATACATGAGGATTGATGAGTCCAAATTTTTATCCTGATCGCCATCTTTGCAACCAAAATAGAGAAAATAAGCTTTTATCACTTCTTGTGTTAAATGTCTACTTTGTGATTTTAATGCAATTCGTGCACAAACACAGCAAAGCTCATCGGACTGAGTTTTTCAAGATCTACGCTGAAAACTTGCCATTTTCAACATAAATTGTAACTATAAACAAACAACCACTCTTACCAAAGAATGTTTCTTCACTGGAATACCGAAAAAACTGGATAAGGTAGGGCTGCAGGCCGAACCCGGACCAACAGGCCGAATTCCGGACAAGAGGAGTTTCCAGGAGGTTCACATATATTGTAAAAATCGTAAAAAAAAAAAAAAAAAAAAAAAAAAAACTAGTGTATGGTACCATTTTCTGATACCCTAACAGAACCAGCGGGAGTGTTCTCCCCTAAACTTTCTCGTATACTTCCCCAAAAAGGTGCCGTTTCCCCTTCCCCCGCGTTGCTAAAAAAAATTCGAACCTATTGTTACCCAGGATCCAGTGACTATCAGAAGGTTTTTCAATATAGTGATTGAAAAATAGCTAGGTAAAGAATGAAATTCAAAGAGATGCGTAACGATTTTCAGCTCTTACAGACTCAAGGACAAACTGACGTAATTCCGTAATGAAATTCCGTTCCGTTCCTTTCGCGTGCACAGAAGATTGCTCCCAGTACGCATGCGCGTGGAGATAACGGATTCTCTTCAAAAATAAATTATACAGACCGACAGACAGTCAACCCTTTGACGGATTTGGCCCAAAATTTTATACGGACCTACATTTATGATGATAAAACTATGTACAAAATTTTATCTACCTAGCTATTCAAGTTTTTGAGTTATAGTGTTCACATGACCGCGGACAGACAGACTTCCCGTGGAGGGATTTTGTCCAAAATTTGATAGAAACCTACAAATTATGTGTCAAGTTCACATACCAAATTTCATCCCTTTATCTCTAATAGTTTGCGAGTTATCGTGTTCACAGACACACACACAGACAGACATAATTCCAAAATTGTGTTTTTCGGACTCAGGGAGGTCTAAACCGTGGAGATTCGTCAAAATCTCGAGTTCGAATTTTTTGACGATTACAATACTTTCTCTTTGTATACTTCGTATACGAGAAAGTAAAAATGGTACAAGGTGGGACATTTTTACTTGCAAATATTTAAATAACTATTGGAATTAATAATAAAAATATTAATTTGTGTGGGTGTGAGGGTTTCAAATAATACCAATCACTCCACTTGAAGTGACACATTTATTTATTAACATTATGATGACAGAAAAGAGATGATGATGCTGAATAATTTACACGTGGGTTACAGGTTTGGTTATTAAATGATTTCCAGTGTCGGAGAGTTCACGATTCTATCATATCGTACTACTGTACTCAGACTATCGTTCAGGCTTGATGACATCGTGCCGTCAGTCTGGACATTGATGTCTGGAATCTCCCCTTCGAGGGAGCTAAAGGCAACTGAAGTCACAGAGAAGTAGTAAAACTCTTTCTCTGTGGTTTAAGTCTCTTACGCGAAAGTTAGCCTTTCTTCATCGGATCTCGCCTCTGACTCTGAGTGACATAGAGCCGTTACAGTATGAGAGTCGCTGCGCCATCTGTTGGTGATGGGCACAAATCCCACATTTGACCATTGTTACCGAACCACTGTCGACCAGTGTAAATAAATCTTGGAGAGAACAGCTGAACCAGCCTGAATTGCTTAAAAAATTACAACCTAGAAGGACTCTCTGCAAATATATCCGTCAGTCTGCGCATTCGGCTCGACTTAAGAACAACGTGCGGTCCGCCAAGTTGAATTTTTTCCCCCGTGCCAAATTGATTTATCGCCAAATGTGGTAACCTTCTTTATTTCGTTGGCAACCCTAAAACTTTGCCAGAATTTCTAATTTGTGCCAGAATGTCAGAAAATTCATGTTAAATTTCATACAATTTTATGCAGTATTTGCAATTTTAAGCACTATTTCCAATTTTATTTACTATTTACATTTTTTTGTTATGGCTGTCATTAGAATCGCCGCCATCTTGACACCATTCAAAATGGCGGATATTTGGCGACTTTTTGGATGATTGGCGCAATTTCCCAGTTTGGCGAGAAACCGCACCTTGTTCTTAAGTCTTACCTTTCTAAGATCCATAGCTCACAAACGCGTCTCGAGGCCTCAGTATTGAGTTTGTTCTAGCAAAACAGATTAATTTTCATTGTGTGCTACAGAGTTTTGCTGGACCAAGGTCAAGACACCTTCATTCAGCAGGGGGGGGGGGCCCACATGTTATTGTAAGCGTCTTTTATTATTTTAAACTAGCCGCCTACGGCGACCAGTTTGTTCGCTGGAAATATGATCTCAATTGAATCTTGCATCATTTTATAATCATGGTCCTTCCTCCTTTCGTGTAGTAAATACGCACTTAAGTCTGACCTGCATTGCAATTACTTTTCAGGGAAGTCTAGATAAGAATTTTAAAAAAAAATTCAATACTGGCATTCTGGACAGTCTATGATTACCTTAGAGGTGGGGGGGGGGGGGCTTAAGACCCCAAACCCCTGCCGGGGTCCGCCCTTGTCAGTGGCATACTGGTCAGGTTGTCAGCTTGCCCGATGGAAGTGGACCCCTTACACATAAACCAATGTGGCCACATCCTTAGAAATTGCGATGGAGCAAGTGCGTGTTTTACGCATTCCTTTTTTAATATTTGCTTGTGCAAGGTATCCTTTCTTATCAATTGGATGAAGCTCTCCAACTTTATAGTTTGCTTTATTCCTGTATCACTTACCGTTTTTGAGAAACGAGCGCTAACTCCGAATTTTACCGCCAGAGACTGTTAGTTGTCTCATAGCTTTACGCATAGTCGCTTTACTATAGCTAGAAACCACTTTTATGACAAAAGATTCCCACTCATGAACTAGTTTATTAGTTGATGAGTTACAAGCATCTTTTGTATACTTTTTAAAGGACTATATTAAAGCCATTGGGACAGCAGTCAATCGTGAAAGAGAATTTTCAGATAATAGTATATATTACCACTTTTAAAATTTCATATTTTTGTATATAAATTTTTAAAAATTAAATCGATAGAATTTTTATCTTCGTTCATGGCGTGTCATCAAGAACGATTCGATCTTTGTATCGAGTCACATGTTACGAAGAGAATTCAAATAGTTAGGTATTTCACTCGCAGAGAGTGAGAAGATAGATGAATTATTCCGAGTTTGATTAAATCGATCGCAGCGCCGCTCAGCGAGAAGTATAGATCAGTCCAAAAACAGCCTTTTTTAAACGTAACTATAACTGAGCTCCATTTCTGTTTATGACTGTGGTCTATTGTTCTAATTTCACTTAAAGTTTTACCACGGCGACGAACATTCGATTGATCCGCAGGTTATTCAAGTTTCATCGAGATAAAAACCATAAGCTTCATGAACTAAATTTTAAACGAAGTAAAAATTTCCAACAAACCATCTTTTGTTTTGTTATAGTTGTGATACAAAAACTATTAACAATTAGTAAAATTCTACTGTATCATATTTTATTAGGAATTTTTTTTAGTACTGCCAGTATATAGATTTACATCATAGTGATTAGACTCAGGAATAAAAATATTCCAAAAATTATACTATTACCTCTTCAGCTCTCAACATGATTTATTAAATGTTATAACTTTTTTATTTATAATTAAGGTGCTCACTTACAACTGATCATAAAAGTCGTGTCTAAGTTTAGTATTGTAGTCGCAAAACAAGCAGTGCCGGGAAGCTCTAAAAGCAGTGCCGGAACGCTCTAACCGGGGTGACAAAAATTGCGCTGTTTCAAACAAGTTTTCACAATTTTTCCGCGTTTATTTCTCGTGGGAATAAAAAGCAGTACCGGAATGGCGTTTCGGTGCGTACCGGCTCCACTATAACCCTGGTCTAGTTATAGTATTGTGAACATGTTCCCCACAGAGAAAAAGTTTTTAAAAAAATATTAAGTTGCAGAGCATAATCGATTTAGTGGCGAAATTGATACCATGGGCACATAAATGCAAAGGATAAAATCCATTAAACGTATATTTGTTTGGTTGCAATTTCCAAAGCTGTGGCGTCACGAGTAGACTGTACGTCTCGCTTTTTGAAAATTTGGAATAATTTTGATGATCATCCGTAACGACCAATACATTTGCAGGCAGGATTGCCGAGAGCAGTTACGCGTGGTGCAACTTCATCATGAATCACTTTGAAGTATGACCAACGTTTCTGCAGAGATTATATGAAGAGATAAGGCATGCTTTTAACGTAAAGACGCGCACAATAAGCAATAAATATTACACAAACTCAAAGAATACAGAATTCCGCTTTGCGTGCTAAAGAAAGAACCTATTCGAGCCTGGCGCTTGATACAGTTTCCAAATGGATTTGGCGATTGCTTAAATCGAAGGGTTACCGGAAAACGGTCTGTGAATCCAAAATAAACAAACCAGCCCGGGCGGCCCGCATAAAAACCAATCCCACTATAGACGCCTACGGGGAGTGTTTTCGATGCCAATATTTGGCGATATTTCGCTTTTTTGGCGAGAAATGCTTTGTAAAGTTTTTCTATTTCGACGAGGACCGAGAGTCGCAATCTGTTATAAGGATGTAAACATTTCTACTTTGTAGATTTTTTTGTGTGTGTATGTATGCGACATAAAGTAGAATGATTTCCTTCTTAAGTGTCTTAAAGTTGAAAATAATTTGTTATAAGTTGTTAATTGTAAACACGATGAAGAAAAAATCAGTTTCGCGCCAATCAAAGTAAACACTGAAACCCTAGCAGGCACAATGATCAACTTGGCGTGGTAAAAGACATTCCCATAGGCGTCTGTAGTGAGATTGGTTTTTATGCGGGCCGCCTCTGTCAATCAACACCGACAAGACACACATAATTCTATTTCATAAAGGACACATCAGCAACAGAGGCGGCGCTAGAAATTTTCCGACGGGGGGGGGGGCAAGCAAAGTTTTTCTAATTTAGGTAACTTCAAAATAACAGTTAATAATTAATTTTATATTTAATTAAAGGTAATTAAGTATTAATTAGCGATTAATAATTAATTAGTTGATTATAATAATTAATTATTTGGAATAATTAGCTAAATGTCGGTGCATTAAGAATTGTCTAACTGAATGACAAACAATAATAGAAAATGAAAAATTATGAACATAAATCTCAGGAAATGAAATGTAACGCACTGATATTGAAAAAAATTTGCAGATTATTTTCTAAATTTCATAACAAAATAAAATAATACCCGAGACAAGTAAAAATAATTATTAACAAATTTTAAACCTATAAACTCAGTATCTTCATATCTCTAATAATACCCAGATAGCAATTTTAGTTTGCATCCGACTTGCACTGCAAATCTGCAAGATTTCAGCAAGTTTGACACGACAAGAGAGAAAGTGTGAAAAAAGCTTGCAGCAAGTTAATGCAAGTTTTGAAGTCACCTTAGGACGAACTTGCAGCAAGCTTGCCGCGTCAAACTCATTGCAAATTATAGCGAAAACAGAGTACGAACACAACCCGGATTAGAGCTCGCGATCTACCGGTTCCGAAGCTGACGCGCTAACCACTCGGCCAGTTAAACTCTGCGAGGAGAAACTGGATTTCGCTAATACATCGTTCGATTCGAACGATTTATTTTAAACTGTTTTCTTGATTTCATTAATTTTTTGAGTTGAGAATATGATTTGAAGTCAAAGAGAGCGATTTTCGCTAATAACTACGTTTTACTAGTAGAATAAATTATGAAATTAGAGTTCAAAATTACTTTAAAATGGGACAAAATGTATAAGTTATTATTTTTCAACAAACATTACTGCTTTTTCGGTTTAATTTTGTTTATAAACGTTAAAATTTCAACATTAAGAAAAAGACGATACAGTTTTCTATAAAGTGCAAGTGTTATATTTAGTAAAAAGATGGAAAATGTTTCAAATTTTTTTTTATAAAAAAGTTAGTTTTTTAACAAATTATCATTGATTTATTGAATTAATAGAAAGAAGAACGGTCTAGGAGATGCTATTAAAAATTGGATGTTTTTTTAAAACAGAGACAAAGATAATTATCTTTGTGCTATCTTTGCATCAAGCTTGTTTTGCAAACTTGCAGCAAGCTTGCAATGCAAGAAGGTGGCATTATTTGTCACAGCGAACTTGTGGCAAACGCGTTTTGCAAGCGAGGGTGGCGCTAGTTGCCACAAGTTCGCTTCAAGTTAGACGAATCAAATTTGCTATGACAAGGTAATAAATATCAAGTCAAAATCAAACTTGCTGCAAACTTACGTGCTATCTGGGTAATAAAGGAGAATGTGTGTGTATGGGTTCTCTACAGGGCAGACCGCTGGACCTAGAGCTATGAAATTTTGCACACTTTGGAGGGTGGGAATGTGCACCTCGAAGCCCTTTTTTGAAATTTTATTTTAATTAATTAAAAATTAAGCGAAATTTTGGCGTTTTCCATTAATAACTGCTGAAAATATTACAGCACGAAAATCCTTTTTACACATCTGAAAGTTCAAAAAATTACCTTTTCGATGATATTTTATATGAAAGCTCATGACCCTAGATACACCATCAATGGTCGCTTCTCCATCTCAAATCTTCATTTTCGATAAAAATCGCAGAAACACTACTTCATTGTACATTCTCTAGGAGAGGAAACCTTGACTGTGTTCCCAGTCCCAACAACTGGACCGATTTTACCAATTCATCTCATTTTGCAAGCATAGCTAACAAATCAGAATGCTCCACGTTTATTGTGCAAGTTTAAAATAGTATTTTTGATCAGTCCCAGCCACCATCTGAAAATTTAACCCTCTAAGCGTTTCATACGTATTTTTCCGTTTCTCATATTGCTCTCAAAAGCAGGTAATCATGTTCATGTGTATAATTTCTTAAAATACCACGGTTCAAATAATCTTAAGATATCAGACACTTGATTAAATACAATTAAGATCCAATTATTCACTTTAAATGCAAATTTTTGAGGTTTTAAAGGTAGTACCTCAAAATAGCTAACCGCTCAGAAAGTTAAAAACTCATATTTTTAATGATATCAATGAAGATGCCTTATTTTTTCTCTAATTTTAATAAATTTGTAAAAATATTTTAAGGTAAAATTTACGACAGTACTTTTCATTGTTGCAATCTGATTCAAACCGTTTGCAAATAATATTTAATTACGTGTTTCACTTCCATTATTGAAAGCTAAGGTAATCTCCTAATGGATTTATCTTTCTTTTTTGTTTCATCAATTTTTCTGTTAAATCTGTAAACGAAGTCCTATAAGGTAATAATTATATTTGGAAACATATTTAGTAAATTCAATGATTATGGTTGTTGTGTTTTAATTCTTTCTATAAGCATGTTTTAATCCAGCTAGCATGCTGCAAGTATTTTGCATGAGGAATAGGTGCCGACGACAATTAGATGTTAGATGACACATGCAGTTACTTGATTCCATTAGGGACGTTCATGTAGACAATGAACAGAACAGATGCAAAGCTACTAAAAGAACACTGGTGAAGTGTCTATAACAATTTGAAATTTAAAATTGCTTTTTTAAGGGAACTATGAAAATCAAATTATGCACATGATGTTACGTTTATCCTCCAAATTCGTGACTCTCCTAAAATTATTAGCTTAGTTCGTACAGTTGATTTCAAAAAGTAGGCTAGTTCCGAATAATACAAATAATTTATCTACAATATATTCACAATACCGAAATGACAATATAAGTTAATATTAGCCTGGCTGGTGAGCTTTTGTATTTTTAACTCAAATATCTATCGAGGTCTGCTGCTATATTTTAATGTTATTGATTGCCAAAAATTAATAAAAGGAGTGACTTATCTGTGACGTAGGAGTACAGTTGGGGGCTTTTTATCACAATGGCATGTCATTATCATCCGGCCGAGTTTCGTCGTTTTTTATTTCACTTTTTATCTCATCCACAAACAACGTTCATCCTTCTTTCGCCGGCTACCAACTTCCCTTCAGTCTTTTGCTTTTTCAATTCACTTTTTCGTCCTCCTCAAAAATTCCCAGATTTCCTCTTTTGCCACCCACTTTTTGGCATTCAGCTTGGTCCGACATTATCCGCTGTCATTGGTTGGCTTCTTCATAATCCGTAGCCATAGTAAGCAAGCGCCAAAGTTGACAACCTTTTTTTTAAATTGCAGCCTTAAGTCACTCACCGGATATGATCCGCCGATGAAATTTTTAATGAGTCATGTAAGTATTCAATATCTCACCAGCCGACTTTACAAAATAAAATGGCGAACCATATGAATATTTCATACAACAATGAGATTCAATTTAATTTATATTCCCGACTAACAAGCTAGTCGAAGAGGGCGGCTAATATGTAATACACCGAAACCTCTCTTCAGTGGTCAACCATTCCAAGGAAAATTGGCCGCTCTAAAAGGTTATTATGTTTGGGAGTGGGAGTATTAAATATTTAAATAAAACCTAATCTGTCATTTCTGATAAATCTAATTTTAAAAATTATCCAAAGAAAAAAATGTACTTTTTCTAAAGTCGTTGAGCTGAAAGTTTCATTCACTGATGGCTGCAACCATATTAACAAATTTTTTGTCAGAGTTCGAATCAGCACCTGAAAAGCAAAAATGAACTCTAATGCCCAAACCTTGTAGAGTCCGAAATTCATTCTTCTCTTCACATTGGGAAAGGAATGATTAACTTCTATCTGATTTCCGGTGTTGTTTTTGAGTGTATGAATTTTTTTCTTTCTTTCCTCATTTTTCTCTTTATAAAATGCCCACGGTCGGAGAGACAAAAGCAAAGGATTTCATTGAAGTTGAACGCGCGACAAACCCGACTGTTCAGAGAGGTTTGAGTGGCCGTTAGTAGATTTTTTAACGTTATGACTATGGGTCGAAAAATTCCACTCCGAACAAAACTGGCCGTTGAGAGGAATGACCACTATGTGTAGCCACACTCTTGTACAATAACGATACTTTAGTTTTACCTAATAATTCCACCGAAAAGTGATCGAAACAGTCGATAGAAAAAACAAAACATAAATATTTTCATCCGTCTAGTTGCTCTCTTACTCGACCGACCAAAAACAGTCGGCAAAATAAGACATCTGATTTACTTGTCGGTTATTGTTTCAAAAGTGGTGCGAACTACTGGACGAATGGACGACAAATTAAAAGGATGTCGGTCATTCTGTTGACCTAACCGTCAATCAGTCCTCAAATTCGGACATAAATCCCTTATCTCCACCGTCTATTATCTAATAACTTAAAGATGGGATTAAAATTATTATATTCCTTGAGACCCTGTTCTCACCATCTCCCGAAATCGCAAAGATTTCTGCCGACGAAAGTCTTAATTTCTCGCCGACGGGGGGCAATTGCCCCCTTAGCCAGGGCCGGCCCGATCAAAAGCGGAGCCTGGTGCAAAGTTGATTTGCGGGGCCTTGAAACTGATTTCGTAAAACAAAATATTTTATTGCATTAGGATTTTATGATTAGAATTGTTTTCACGGATGTCATACGGTGTAATTTGGGTTATGCGATTTTGATTTTTCAATAACTGTTAATTATATATTTCGTCAGTTTGTTGGACATTTTCGGTTTTTAAAAATTCTGCAAGGGATTCCTCCTGTTTTCAGCAATTTTCTTTCTTTTTAAAAAATTTATCAGGTCCACACATGTGTTTCCTTCCAGAATTTCTGTCTCTAGTCATATTCCGAAATTGTCCAAAAATGATATAAAAAAATTAAGATCAATTTTTTAGTAGTATGATTACAACAAACAACAATGAAATATATTATTTAGTATTTTTCAGTAATATATTATATTAAGCATTTGCCTTCCCTTTAAATAAGAATATTTGGTACTTTTCCGTTAGCCGGGCGCAAGCGAAAAATCGCCAAATAATGCAGAATTCTGACAAATTTTGGCGACAATTGCGCCCGGCGACTTGGCTCGCGTTTGGTTCACAATTGGCGACATCATTTTAGCCGGGAGCAAGCGAAAAATCGCCAAATAATGTAGAATTCCGCCAAATTTTGGCGAAATTTGCGCCCGCCGACTTGGCTTGCAATTGGCGACATTTGCGCCCGGCGACTTGGCTCGCGTTTGGTTCACAATTGGCGACATTTGCGCCCGGCTAACGGAAAAGTACCGAATATTTTATTTATTTCCCCACCAAACGTATGATGTACTATCATCTGTTGCAACGCAAGAACAAAGAACCACATTGTTTTTACTTTTCTTACTCTGTTTAAGCTATGTAGTGAGATTCGAAGCCCCCAATCTTGCCTTTGATCTGTTGACGTGAAATGTGTACATATCGCGTGATTATATTCAAATGCATGTATATTCGGATTAAAATAAAAAATTAGAATGCATTTTTAATTTGCGAAATCAATCAGCTGCGCGGGGCCTTTAGAAAACGCGGGGCCTAGTGCGGCCGCACCGTTTGCACTGCCCTTAGCCCCCCTCCCCCGATCCAGTGGCGGATTTTGTCAATGTGAGGCCAGAGGAGCAAAATTATTTTGAGGCCCCCTCCAAAAAAAACCTTTTAGCGATACAAATGTGTAACGTAAAATAACTTATTTATGTTTTTAATTCTAGGTTGAAGCTAATTCTTGTATTGCTGTTTATCTGATTTCTAACATTTATTTCCCTCATTTTTACAAAGAATATACTTTACTTTTGGCAAAGTATATATGCTATGTCATTTTTCATAACGTTATATGTAGGGTTGTCATAGTTTCCAGGTATTGATACGGGACGTTTAAGTGTTAAATAAATAAAACATGAAAAAAGTGGGTAGTTAATGGTTTATTTTACTCTGATAAAAAAATCAATAAACTTTAAGCAATCTAAAAAAATGAACACGTAGAATAATAAAAAATATGCAAGGCTAATCCTTTTTAGCCCAGACATATTTTAAAGGTGATTTTACTTTCTTGGTTATATCATTTTCAATTTTCACATAATTATAAAATTGGGCGAAACTCACTTTTGAATTATAATGACAAATCAAAATTGCTTCAGTTGTCTCCACTGACCACCTGTTTCTTTCGTCCGACCATTGAGTTGACATGAGGGAAAATATTCTCTCCACATTTGCATTGCGGCTGGAATGGCAAACACGTATTCGCATCGCTTTATTAAACATGGCTTCTCGTCAATATACTTTGCATCTGCAAAAAACTTCATCCATTTCTCTTCCGAACTCAATTTCATTGTTGCTTTGTGGTTTTGGTTGGTATTATTTTTCTATAAATAATTTTTTAAATATGCAAACTGGTTGAATGGGATCTCAGTGTTGCGAATATCGATGCTTCTTACCTATAAATATGCAATAGTACGTTCTATTTCTTCCTAGCAGAGTTTAGGGAGAAAACGGGACAAATAGTAATATGTGACTGAGTAGTGAAATGCGGTGACAGTTCTGTTTATACGGGACGTATGGCAACCCTAATTATATGTATATATAAAATAGATAAAGAAATTAAATTACCTTTGCATCTCTTTATCTTTTCTCATTTTTCTCTAAACAGAGATATTTTTCGTTTGATAATATAAAATATTTAAGTAGCAATGAATTTGTTTCGGTTTTTGCGTCTATCTAGATGGGTTGGTCATTTTCTTACCTTTAATGAAGGAAATTTATTCAGTTAAAAAGCCAAAATATGCTCATAAATCGCCAGCTTATATTTACGAACTATAATAAATTTTATCATAAACCAAGAATCAGTTTATATTTCTTTTAAATTTCGAGCTCGAATGAACAGTGTCAACTCTTTTGCCCTAAAGGACAGAATGGTATAATCCAGAGGTTCCCAACCTGTGGTACGCGTACTCCTGGGGGTACGCGATATCAAAGTTCTAAATGGCTGAAACGAGAAAACATAACGGATTAAAAAAATTAGATAATTTTGTTTCTCCAAATGAATACTTGTTATTTAATAACTGTACCACAGGACAGTTGATTATTACGAAGTGTAATTTTTAGCTAACCTTATAGTTAATAAGAAATAAATACATTACTGGTTTCATTTGCTTTGGCGTTCAAAATAAATGGAATAAAATGTAAAATCAAAAATAAATTCTGTAAATGTTATGAATTGGAGACATTTGACTCTTAAACTAACCTTAACATTATCGATAAAAACTTCTTTGCATAGACGGCTGGTTCGAAGGGCGAGTTGGATTTGATAGTAGGGGGTACGCCAAAACCAAAATAATAATCAAGGGGTACGGGAGAGAATAAAGGTTGGGAATGTATAATCTACTAACAATACAGGAAAAAAAAGAGGGAATTAATAAAATTATCCCCCGATTTTTTTTTTTAAAATAGCACTCGAGATGAAATAAGATAATTTTTTTAAAAAATATATGTTATCTAGTTTAAGCTCTGCAAAGTAAATTATTAAAATCGTTTTCATCGTTCGTTTTCCCTAAAAAGTTATCTTGTTAAAAAATATGAAAATGTGCAATAACTTTCAAATATGATATAACTAATCAAAAGTATAGGTGGGCGACAGAATAAAGTGAACACTTTTGAATTTGCACATCTTTTCATATATATCCGGAAAGACTGAAAGGACTTTCCTAAAACTTCGACCATGTAAAGAAGAGGCTTTAACTCACAGTTTACAGGAAAGATTCGGTCACGATGGCATTTAGGGGACTGACCAGAAATTGATGAAGAAAATGATTTAGGACTCACCCCATTTTACAGAAAGCTGATAATGAGTTGCAACTTTCACCAATGGTTTCGCTTGATAAGCGCAACATTTACAGACATTTTTTTTTAAAGCACGAATATTCAGGAAGCTGTAAAGGTTTTCTTAAAAAATCCCAAAATTTCCCTTAAGTTTTTTGCTTATAACATACAGAGTTTTCAGCCAAATTATATGAAATTTACATGATCCATGACGATATGTTAGTGAAGTATTGTAATAAATTTTGAAGCAAATACTTTGAAAATTAGAGGAAATAGGTGTATTTGTAGTAAATAATTTTTTTGCTGCGCATGTGCAAAACGTAGGCTAATTTTTTTTCATAACTACAAAGCCAGATATATTGAGCAGCTTATATAAAAATTCCAATTGAATACCGTTAAGATTCATGAAGATATCTGCATTGCAGCGATATGAATTTCAGTTTCACTCTAAGAGAAGCCAAATTATTAGGGTTTTTCTACAAATGAATATTTTTAAAAAATTTGAATCTCGAATAGTTATCGACGAACTGCAATCTATGTAATGTATTTAATTTATAAATATACATGGGTATTCAGGATATTCAATATTTCTTTATATTCTTTCATAAAATTTAATATTACTTTTAGAATCGATTTAATCTCTATACAAGCTGTTTTGAAGTTACAAATATTAAGACAAACTGAAATAACAAAATATTTAAATGTGGATCACAATCAGGAGAGTTGGTGTTAGTATCTTGCAAATAAAAAAATGCAAAATCTTAATTTAGTAATTTTTTTAAAAAGTAGTAAAAAAAATGACAACTTTTTTTTAGCAATCTTAAATACAATACTACAAAGTTTTACAGGATTGTTGAGTCAGACAGCTAACTGCGAAACAAACTGGACCACACTGAATCTGCTAGCGAATTTTAAAACATGAAAAAAAATCCCAAGAATGACGTCCTGAAATTTAAGCGATTCTTAATTTTAATTTAAATTCAATTCGAATACTCGTTTCTTAAAATTAAATGAAAGCACTAAGTTAAATTACCTTGATAATAATGCAAAAAAAGTACTACGATGCTTCTGGCCCCAAAAGTTGCGGGGCCCCAAATCAGTTAGTTACCTACTTTGACCTGAGCAGTTCGACACCGGTGAAATCAGTTTATAGGCCACCGAGTCTTGGTTACAATGGACGTATCATCAAAGGAATGTACTCTTCTGCATATCTCGTTTTCTATAGAGCACATTCTTGTGAGACTAGCAGGTTAATTTAGCAATAATGATACACATTATCCACACTAGGACTTAATTCCTCCCAATGTTTTGTTTGGCTGTTTTCATTCACTCATTAATTTTTTTCTAAGCAAAGAGAAACTTTTCTGTGCGGAGAGGATTATCCTATAAACAAGGCTGCAATGTCGTAAATTCGCCGTCGACTTATCGCTGTGATGTTTCTCGCATGGATTTTGAGGCCCTCCTAGAGACTCGAGGCGGTCGCCTCTAACACCTGTGCGGAAATCCGCCACTGCCCCGATCAGCAAACAAGTCAAGAATCTCCTCTTTTTTGGAGATGAACTCTCATGGGCAGAAGTGACCCGATGTAATTTTACCAACCGGGCAAAGAAACAATAGGGCGCCCCCCCCCACCTCATCCAAATTATTTTTTAAAATTCCGCAGTGTTTGTATACTAAATGTCAAAAAATCATTTACTTAGAAATATGCATGTTTTGCCTGCAAATATAGCTTAATAATATTCTGGTTAGAATTTTTAAACTTCAGCTATATTTCAGATTATCTAGTGGTCTTATTGAAACTAAGATAATATATTCAACAGATTATAAAAATATATAATTTTATTTCTCAAGTGTCCTAAATTATTGTAGCGGTGTGAAGGAAAAGTTCACACTCCCGCTTTGGCGTCACGGGGCAGTTGCCCAGTCCGCCTCTGCTCATGGGACGGAGAAGTAAAGTACTTCGGCCTCTATCAGATAACAAACTGACCTTCCATAGCCACGTAAAATATAACGTATAAAATCTCTGGAACAAGGTGCACCAAATCATCCTTCTGATTTGAAGGCATTCTTCACTCTTGTTGCAGAACAAAATGATCCTTTACAAACAAGTTATTCTTCCTATGTTGACATGCGCCGCCCAAATCTGGGGACTTGCAGCCAAAACGCACAAGAAAAAGATCCAAAGACTGCAGAACAAAATCCTTAGAATCCTAACAAACGCACATTGGTATGTCCGCAACGATGTCATCCACCAAGACCTCAAAATCGAAAGCATTGAAGATTGTATTCAAAAACTTTCAAGAAAATTCTGCATCCAAAATATAGACCATCAAAATCCTGCAATTAGTAAACAAGTCCAATTCGCTCAACCATCTTGTCCATACTCAACAACAGTGGCGAATCCAGGGGGTGGCTATCGGGCTGCAGCCCCCCAGAGCTAGACCAGAATTCTTTATTTTATTTAAAGTCACTACAACTGTGTTTTTTTTAAAAACCAGGAAGAAATGTTTTCCTTTTAAAAAAAAGTGAAAACATTTCTTCCTGGTATTTGGCAGGCTCGAAAGTTTTCCCACTTTTGTAGTCATTCCACTCGAATTTTCAGCGTTGACACGGTCAAAAGCATGTTTTTGCTAGTTATTTCATTGTGTTTTTTGTTAAATTATAGAAAGTATTTCAGTGTTCTTTATAATTCTTATTGGCAGATGAGTACCCAGATAACAAAGAAAGCTTGTCTAAAAGGTTTTGAAAACCTTGTCGTCAGCAAGGGTAAAGGGTTGTCACAAAGGTTTCCATGACAAGGGTTGAACCTTTCGGCAAGGTTCGCTAGTCAACAAGAAACAAGGTTTTCTGTAAGGCTTTTAGTAAGATTTCCCCAAGCTTTTATTACAAGCTTGTTTCAGGCCTTTCAAAAGGTTGTTAAGAACCCTCTTTCGGCGGACAAAATAGAACCCCTTCCCCACTTTTTTCGCCCCATCTTCAAAGCTGTACTTCTACAGAGGGGTCCAACCCCCTTTTTTATTCCCCTTCTTCTGACGTTATCTTAGTCTAACTTAGAGTTATCTGGAATGTCAATTAAGTAGATTAATTAGGAATTTTAATTAATCAAAGCTTAATTATTAATTTGATTAATCTAATTTTTAATTGAACTTATTTATACGATTTCGTTGTAGATTGTGATAAAACTTCACATTCCCCCAAACCGAGGATCGAACTCGCGTCATAGAGTTGGAAGGCAAACGCAAAAACCACTATACCGGACGGGGCTACACACGACGGGACAGGTGGTTCATAAAAAGCTTTCCTACGTAAATTTTTGCGAGAATGGTTTCCGGAACTGTTTGCGCCGAAATGCTTCCGTGGACTTGTCGTGCAAAACTTGTCGGTGAGGTAGTTCATAAAAAGCTTTCTTATGTAAACCTTGCGGCAATGGTTTCCGAAACGATTTGCGAGGAATTGCTTTCGCGGACAGCCTATGGAAAGTGAAATGGCGACCTTTCCGCAACCTTCTTTGCTGTCTGGGTAAAGTCTGCAAAGTTAAAGTGTTTTGGCTTACATAAGCCATAGGATTTGACATTCGATATTCATGACGATACAAAACTTTTTATACCTCAACGCCCCGCCCCGACCCACATATTGGATTCGCCACTGCTCAACAACGAAATGGTTTCTCCCTCTTAAGCCCCCATAGCTTTAGCTCAATCAAACGCAACACAACATCCTTCCTATTCTTCGGAGTCAAACTCACAACGAACAAGTTATTCGCCCTCTATCTAGTTGAGCTGATCAACTATGGCTAGTCTTAAAATCATCTGGCACAATGGCCAAATCTAAATCACTGTTTACCACAGTTCAAGACTTCATTTTAACTCCGAGACTGAGTAGATGAGACTGGCACTCAATGAACTATCTAAGTCAAGTCAAGAGAAGCTTTAGTGGTACAGCATAGATACTGTCCTACTTCCAGGAGAAAAACCCTGAGCGGGGCTGCCTTAAATAGAAGAGTCGAAGAAAGGAGGGATACACCCAGATAGCAATTTTAGTTTGCAGCAAACTTGCTCTGCAAATCTGCAAGCATACAGCAAGTTTGACACAGCAAGAGTGCAAGCTCTAAACAAGTTAGTCACCATGCGTCAAACTCATTGCAAACTATAGCAAAAACAGAGTACGAAGACAACCTCGGATTCGAACCCCCAACATCCCGCTTCCTAAACATGTCCTCCTAACCAATCAGCCAGCTACACTCTGAGAGAAGATAGATTGCGCTAATACATCGTGCATCTATACGTTTTATTTTAAACTGTCTTCTTGATTTCATTAATTTTTAAAATTTCGAATTGAGAATATAATTTGAAGTCAAAGGGAGAGCGATTTTCGATAACTATGTTTTGCTAGTAGAATAAATTATGAAATTAGGGTTCAAAAGTAATTACTTTTAGAATGGGACAAAATGCAAGTTATTATTTTCCAACAAACATTGACTGTGTTTTAGGTTTAATTTTGTTTGTGAACGTTAAAATTTCAACATTAAGAAAAAGGCGATATATAGTTTTCTCTAAAGTGCGAGTTCTGTATTTAGTAAAAAGATAAAGAATTTTTCAAAAAAATTTTTATAAAAAAAGTTTTTTACAAATTATCATTGATTTATTGAATTAATAAAAAGAAGGTCAGTCCAGGAGATACTATTAAAAATCGGATGTTTTATAAAAACAGAGACAAAGATTAACAGTAAGTGTGCTGTATCATCTTTGCAGCAAACTTGTTTTGCAAGTGGGTTGGTTGATTACGCTTTGTTGCTCATCAAGTTTGTCATGACAAGCTACTATAAAGAAAAATCAAACTTGCTGCAAGTGTACATGCTATCTGGGCAGCTATAAAATCAACTGCAACATTTGGCACTCTAAGCGCACTTCCGTTAGGCGAGGAATTCGTTTTCGAACAAAGTAGAAAGAGAAATGAGACTTCCGCCGGTTCTATCTACGCCATATGAAATAAAGCCCTTTCCTTCACCCCCAAAATGCAGTGGAATATCCCGTTTCCATAACGACCCACAGGCATGTCTGATGTCTACGATTTTTCTCGTGGTATGGCTGTAAGACAGTACTAGTCGTTATGTAGGAGGTAAAAAAATCTGCTGTACTGCATTTATTTTGACCATAAGGCAAGGGTTTTGAAGTACAGGAACTTCATCCAGCTTATTCAAATTATAAGTATGCCCAATGCTCCCGATAGAATAGCTCACATATTCAAAGTGAATATCTGGTGAGGTCTAATGCTGCAGATTTCCTAAATAATATATAAATGAAATATATTTCATATAATCATTAAAATATTTCATATATCATGGTAAGGTTTACAATACACTCTTAACTTTATTTCAAGTTAGAAGAAGAGGAAGACTTTTTTTCCCCCTGCAGTAGGATAAAATATATAATTTTTTCTGTTACATTGAGCTTCGTAATTTTTTTAATAATAATTAATTGCTTAAACACTTGCTCAGCCAAAAGGGAATATCATACTTAATATTTATAATATGCTTAATACATAAAAGCATCCATAAAGTTTAAATGAGACTTGATAAATATTGTCTGACAGTCAATTTTCACAAATTTCTTTATAAATAATATATCATGTATGTCGACTATCAATGCTTTCTTACTTAACAGCTATTGCTACGAGAGAGGAAATCTGAAAATTGCATCATTTTAGAATGAAAAACTAAAATCCTGAAGAATCTGATGAACATACAATTCTTTTAGAACTTTTAAAACAATATGAGAAGGGAGGAGAGGAAAGGAGTCAACAATTTAAAAAAAATTACAAACCATATGCTCCTTTAAATATTTTACACATATTCTGCTTATTATCTTAGTAAGTAACATTCATATATTTCAAAATAAATTTTTATTTATTGCATAGTTACATTTTCAATTTACACTCGTATGCATACATATAAGTTGACATATTTTTCAATAAAGGTATAAGATTTTTAAGGGAGTATTTATAAATTAGCTTTTCCTTTTTTATTCAAGCAATTTTACATAAAATATCTTTCAAAAACAAACATTTTTATTTTTGAAAATTTATAAAGCTTGATGGCAACAAAAATCGACAAGAATAACAGATTTGCAATAGTTAATTAATGACTAAACTTCAAAGAAAATAAGCATGAATAATATTGCAAAGTAAATTTTCATGAATAATTGTATGTTAATACTTCTTTCCTTATTTTTCATGACAAAACAAAGCAAAAGTACGATTATCAAACTAAAAAATACACATTTTATAATAAACCATAAATGTAATATGTTTCAAAATCCTACTACACAGCTCTCTCAAAGAGAGATGTGAACGCATTATGAATTTCACCTATCATGTCGGTTGTAATAGTACTTCTTTGAAATTTTTTAAAAGCTAAATTATTACATCTTCTTGTAAGCATACAGGCTCCAAAAGCTGCAAGAACCGTAGCACTATACAAACTGCTTTTATCCTTAGGTTTGTTTTCATGCAACTTATGAGCCCAATAATTGAAGACACCCATTGAACCAGAGAGTAAATCACCTTGTCCACCACATCTCCTAGCACTTCCAGGTTCATTACAAGTCAAGGTCTGAAATCCATTCGATATTATATCTGTTGTCCCCTTTTTGACAATAGTAACGTTCCCTAAAATTTCTGATATTTGCTTCACGTCATTCTCAGTAGGATCATGGGTGAGCTCTTCTTTTAATAAAGAACTGTACAATCTTGCAAATTCTACTTTATTTGGAGTGAGGATTGCCTTCTGGTAGGATTCAATAAGTTTGGGTGTATCTTTTAAGAAAAAAAGTGAATCGGCATCGAAAACCAGCGGTAGATTTCTCTTTTTAGCCAAATCAACCAAGTGATGGACGGCAAAAAATGTGTCTTTGTCTCTACCTAAACCTGGTCCAATAACCAAAGAATGCATCGAAGGCAGATGTAGCAAAATTTCTTCATTGAAATTAGGGCTGTCTAAAATAGGATGGACAATTAATTCAGGGCTGTAAGATTTAATAACTTGAGCAGCTTCTTTCGTACAAAATACGTGGACCAGATCACATCCAACTCGTAATGCAGAAATAGCAGCAAAATACGGAGCACCAGTGTAACTTATGCAACCTCCTACAATACCAATTCGACCTGCTTGACCCTTATGCGTATCGTAAGTGAGAGGTGGAATTATTAATTCGAATTCTTTCATTAATTCTGAACGATCATCCATATCTAATATATAACGTAAATCGTCTACTGATTGGCTTTCCGAGATATATTCGGTATATATAAATGCACTTACTGAAATTACAGAATATGTTGTATTTTTTATGCTGAGAAAGTATTTTTTTCCTTTTAATATATTACAAAAATGTGTTTATCCACCGGGTTCACAAGTGGTCTCTTTCGTTTGTTGATATTGTGATTGCGAGATAATTCTCTCTTCGCTTCAGTTGCAAGTGGCTGTACAGACAATTATTTTTTTTAAAAAATAAAGTATTTCAGATATTTCAAATGTCTGCTCTGGTGTAGACAGTTTTAATTTCTGTAATCAAACATTTTGAATATAAGATAAACTAAAGTAACTTTAGATTGAAAATTCAATTTCCGGTGAAACAACCTGTACATAAAAAGAGAAAGTACTTCCACTACAACTGCATATAATGTAATGATGTGACGATTCTGCTTCGTGTTTGTTTTGCGATGTGTTGTTTCACGTAAATATTTGATTGCAGTATTTCTAAGTCATTTCATTCTCTTTTTAAAATGGAATCACCAGATTCTCTTCCTTACCAAAAAACCGATGAAACCAGTTTAGAGGGTGAAATCGGTGGAAGTCCTACTCACACCGAAAGTTCCGAATATCATACTTTAGATGAGCCTGTCAAAGACACTATTCTTCGGGATTTAAAAGCTGTCGGCGTCAAGTTTTACCATGTTTTGTATCCAAAACAAAAGAAAGCTCTTCTGAAAGATTGGGATTTGTGGGGACCATTAATACTTTGTGTTTTTCTTGCATCAACTCTGCAAAATGAGAGTTCCGATAATTTGAATGATGGTGGACTACAGTTTGCTGAAATATTTTTCATCGTGTGGTTTGGCGCTGTTGTTGTCACCGTGAATTCCAAGCTGCTTGGTGGAAATATATCTTTCTTTCAGAGCGTCTGTGTTCTTGGTTATTGTTTACTAGCTCCAAGTATAGCTTTGCTTGTGTGCCTGTTCTTAGATTTAATTTTCAGTTATTCATTATTTCTCTTCATAGTGAAATTCTTGATAGTCACTGCAGGATTTGTCTGGGCCATAATAGGAGCTACAGTGTTTCTTGGAGACAGCCAACTACCGAAGAGGAAAGCTCTTGCAGTATATCCAATTTTTCTGTTTTATTTTGTTGTCAGTTGGATGGTTCTTTCGAAATCGTGAACTAAATTCAATTTTTGCACTTGTAGTGCCATTCCATGTGTGCACTTAAGTATTAATGTCATGTCAATTTTTAAGTTGATTCATTTATGAACAAAATATTTTGATGTTTATTAAAGTTGCACTTCCAATGTTATGACAAACTTTGGTTGATTTATTGATGGTGTGTGAGCAATTGTAATGATATTTTCTTTAATGACTAATTAATGTATCTTATTTTTAATGTAATGTATATGTTCTTAATTTAATATTTTGTATATTTGAAGTTAAAATATGAATTTCATTTGTATATTTGATTACCTAGATTTAATTTTAAAAAGTTATATAAATTTCCTCATTGTTCAAATATTTTTGAAACAATGTTCAACATTATTACATATTATTTTCTGTTATTAATAAAATTCTGAAAAATGTTTGAATAAATGTTATATTTCAAGTTTTATATAGCATTATTGATTATTCACATATTTAAAACTCTCCTAATGGCCAAACTGGAATTTTCTGTTTATGGTCAACTTCAAAGTGCCTTAAAGCATTTAAATTTATACATTTTCTGAAAAATCTGTAAGGAAACATTCTTATCGTCATTGTTTAACCCTTTGAGGATGACTGTTACACAGGTGTGCCAGTTACTCGTGGCGTTAAAGAGTTCGGCCGTCCTCAAAGGGTTAAGCAATAGTCACTTAGTCCATAATAAACATTTGACGGTCTACTTTACTTTATCCTGCCTCCAGAGATATTGGATGGGTGTGTGTAGAGAATCTTTATTGATTCCATGACAGACTTCTGCATTTGAATTGAAATTCCAATTAATTATTTCGTGATCCCTAAACATCAGCAAACCCACTATAGGAGATAGTAATCTGTAAAATAATTATTATTTATCATAACTCAAAATTAAGTTTAAATTGACTATATCTGAAAACTGTAGTTTTGGACTCTGGGACTTTTACTTGAACGGCAACATTATTATAAGCATTTATTTACTTATCAAAATTTATCCACTTCTAACTCACAGTTACAATAACGGCCAATGAAAACATATCACCCAAGATTTTGACAAATGAAATTGACAGATGATTATGCATTCATGTGTTCCTATTAAAAACAGTTAAAAATTGGTTTCTTTTCAACAGTGTTATTTGTCATATTTGAAGAGCTAAGTGGATAAACATGTTAAGTGACATATTTGAAAAAATTTAGATAATTGGGCAAAAGAACATGTTGGAGTCTAGTTTAAGTATAGGAAGTTGATTAAATCTGTTAAGTAAAACTATTAAAAAGTTTTCAGTGGATGAACACAAGTGCACGGTCTCTTGCTGTTTTGTGGTGGAAGAACATGTTAAGGGCACTTAACATCTTCTTCCATGTTAATAAACCTGTTGAATTTGAGTAAAACAACATCTGATTTCATTGAAGCTGAATCGTCTTCAGTGCAGGAAATAATATTGATGCAGATGACAATATTGACAAGACAATTCGAAAATAGAAATCTTTGGGTTTTAAATGAAGTTTTCGCAGTACTTTTTTTTACAACTTTTCTATCAGGTTTTCTTGTGTGCCATACATTACGCTCAGGGACGTGGCGTAGGGGGGGGGGTGACACCCCCCCAGATTTTTCTGAAGTTGGCAATTTGACTAAATGAGTCGGCAAATTTTGAAAAAGTAATCGAACATATTTTATTCTGCGTATCCACGACATTTGCAGAATTATTTACTGAAAAGCTAAAAAAAGTAAAGTGAGCTTTTATTTACTAAGTTGGTTTTTAAATTCTCTTGCAGACCATTGTTGTCACCGACAGGGATCCGTTCCGACCAGGGCCTTTTCCGATTCTGGTCCAGGGGTATGCATGGCGTGGTGATAAAGACTATTGTTAACTGCGGTCCGGGCAAACTTTCCCTTCTGTTGTAAAATAAATCGAATCAAGAGCAATGAAAGAAATGAGATGTCACTGTTTTGTAGATCCCGAAATTTTCCGTTACCCTCCTGTAAACAGAGGCAGTGTTCTTCCCTAGACTTTCTAGTGTCTAAGTGGCAGTGTTCTTCCCTAATAAAAGTGTCATCCCCCGCAAGTCCTTGGACACAAGGCCGAAACTGCCGAGTTTTATTACCCTGAATTGGCAAGTCGATATTGCCGACAAAATGACTGCGCACCGAAATCGGTGTGTGTTTACAGACGGATGAAGTGACAGACGTATATAATTCCAAAAAATGTTTTTTTCGTATTCGGGGACTCGAACGTAAAAAATCATCAAAATTTTGCTGTCGAATTTTTTGGCGTTTATAATTTATTGTTGTTGTTTACTTCGCATGTGAGAAAGTAAAGAGTTTTTAATGCAAATATCCTCATCTATCTTAAGTCTTTATTACTCTTTTGTTTCAGATGATTTAAAAGAGAAAATATCAATACTATGTTTTCTTAATATCTGAGAATTTAAAAAATAACATTAATTCGGTAGAAGAATTGAGTAACAATTATTAAAAAAATGAAAAAGACAGTTTAAATTTTAATGTTTACTGTGAGCTTATTTTGCATAACATTTTTATATTTTTAAATATAAGAAAACATTTATGACAATTTTTCCACAACATAAAAAAGGAATCAATAATTATTTCAATTTTTTATAATATAGATTTAAGAAACTTTTAGAGATGCTAACAATTTTTTGATAACATTCATTTAGTATGTTAGCTTTCATCATATATTTATAAAAACAATTATTTAGTATAAAAATTTTGATATACAAGCCATAATGATGCGATTTATTATACAACAGCAGACAAATATTAACTCAGTGTGAAACAGTTTCTTTCAAGTGAGCATGTTTTAATTATGCGGTTACTAATATTTATTACAGCCAACTGAATAGCATTCAAAAGCTGCATATTTTAACCTTTCCTTGCTAAGCTTAAATGAATGAATTTTTTTTCTCTCCAACTTCACTATAAATTTTTTTTTCTATTATCGATTTTTTTATACAGAAAGAAACTTGACTAGCAGTAACATTCAGTGATTGCATTGAAACATCTTCAATCCTGAGAGTGTAAAATTTAGCCTCTTAAAATATGTAAAGTTGTTAGCTGCTAATAATAATTACATTATTCAAATGCTAAACTGTTTCAGGAATTTTAAGAAATGTCACAATCTTATGCCGCTGACCTCAGCAACAAACTATTGCTTGAAAATAAAGTTTGGAAATTTTTTATATTCCTTTTTCTCTATTCAAAATATGCATTCCCTAGATTTCAAAAGAAAAGATGGTCATAAAAAAGCATCTTTAAAATTGAAAGGTTAAATATTTTTGAAGAACTGCATATGAGGAGCTTTCTGACAAAAGTGAACATATACGCTTTTTCTAAAGAGCATTTTGTTACAATTTTCTCATCTGAGTACCGAACTTTACGAGGGTGCAGTTTCATTAATTTTGTCTCATAAATATTTTTTACGCTTTGTAAAGTTACCCAAAGTTCTTAATTCTTTAGAAAAACTAAAAATATCCACCTCTAAAACCAACTTTGTTAAATGGATTTGTTCACTTTTGACTTAAAAAAAAAAATTCTCATATATTCTTAATCTTTCTGTAACATCTTTATTTTTTGTGTGTCTGTGAGTTTAATGCTAGAAAAATATATCTAGCTCTCCTTTTTTTTTGGGTGGGGGTTCTTTCTCATGTAAAATGTCAGCATTTCTCTTCCAAAATCTTGATAATTATGTCGAGAAACACTGAAATATACCACGTAAGGAAACAACTACACAAAATAATTTCTTTTAAACCTTGAAGCTTTTACGAGCAGGACAGCTTAAGAATCCTGTAATTTCATGGTGTCTTCGGGTTGCACCATTCGTGGAAAAAAGGAGTAGAAATAGACTGACAGATTTATGATGGGAGGAATGCAGTTGTTTTTACATTACAAAAACCCCTAACTTCTTATTGGACAGGAAATTCGAATGGACACTATCCTGAACAGTCGTAAATTTAAAGACAACACAAAGAAATCTCAATCCAGAAAGCGGGAGTGTAGCTGATAAAGTACATTGCGACTTGCATGCACCAAACCTGCTTTACCATAAGTGAATTAAATCATTATTATTACTGTGGAACTTGGTTAATTCAAACATTTTTTATCGGAATTCGTTGTTTTCTCTATTTCCTTAAGCTTTCTATACACATAATGCCTAAATATAATCTGTAATTCGAATTTATTTTGCTTACTTAAAGGTCAAGAATGAAAATTGTAAATTCTTTTATATTTCTAAATTGCTTTCGTCCTTACTTTGTATGCTCATCGATCGTGAATAAATCTTTTTGAGGTCCTTTATTGACTCTAGAATCTAATCAAAACAGCAATTAAATATTTCTAACTTTTTAAATTTAAGCTTTAAGTAAGTTTATTAAAATTATTAAAAAATTATCAATAAATATTATTACTTTGTTAATTAAAATTTCACACTGTTTATTTATTCATTATGTATTCTTTATTAAAGGTGTTAAATTTTAAAAATAGATCTTTTTTGGCCTTTTTTCTAGTTAAAATTGCCGTTTTCTCATGCTGTATTTACTTTTACACAAAGATTTTCTAAATTAGTTTCGAATTATCCAAGTTGCACTGCTTTTAATTATTTTACATTGCTTTTGTTGCATTAATTATTTGCTTATTTAACATGATTTGTTTTAATTGATCTAAAAAAATTCTGAAAATTTATGCATACATATTACCAGTGGATGTTTGCGATTTTCCAAGTACTCGGATGAGGAATAAAAGAACCTTTTTCCGTTCGAATGTCATGTATATAATAGTAACAAATGGAAATTCAGATTGAGTTGAATTTCGTAGAAGTTTTTTTTCTTTTTAACATCGAGATTAATGATGTATCGAATAATGATTTGGTCAAATACCTACTCTGTAAAAACATTTCACTTTTGATTCTAAATGAAATAATCCTCAAATTTTAAATGTAAAAAATTAAAGATTAATGAAATTGATAGTTTTATTGTTTGCATATTTAAAAAAATTAACACCTTGATGTGTTTTTTTCATAATATTTTAAATACTGAATTACAATAATTATTTCACTAATAAGAAATGACCAATGGATTGAGCTTTTAGAGTGTGATTTTTTTTATTTTCCACATCTATGAATGAAATTTTAGTGGCATACTATGCTAAGCGCCTAAGGATTGATTATTATTCGTATTTTTAAAATATTATATGTATGTATATTATTTATGTATCAGAATGTATTATTTATGATTAATTGAATTTAATAATGGTAAGAAATAAAATTCAGTTCAAAGTAATTATAGTGATAATGAAATAATTTATATTAATAAAATTGTAATGTATTGTTGATATGTTCTTTTGATTATATTGGCCAAATCAGGCTATATGGCGATTCAGAAAGTCTTGATGTGAGGGTGCTTCTAAATAGCGCTTTGCTTTGCGTTTGTTCCTAAACTAGGTTTATGCACTGGAATCTCTCTTGCAGATTCGTTAATATCTATTATCCACTTTGTTCAAATATTTTATGGCTATATTTTAAATAAATTCCAAATGGTTTTGCGTTTCAGATCTTTACGAATAAATTTAGTTTCTGAGGACATTTGTGATATCTTTCTTGCAGCTTTCCCAGTTTTTCTGATGGGTTGCACCCACACACATACATTGGAAAGGCACAGCTAATCAATGGTCTCAAAAGTGATTTATAGAGGACGAGTTTATTTTCCATCGAGACTTAGGACTTCCTACCAAGGAGGGAATAAAATCGTGCCTTTGCTAAGCTAAATTTTGTCTTTATTTTTTTAATGCGATATTTGAAGGCAGGTCTTTTGGCTTTGTTTGAGCCCTTAGATATTTTGCGTCCTCATCATTGAAAATGATATTATGCATCACAGCAGGAACATGTATGTATATTAGGCACTATAAAAATATTTGTCTTTTAAGTCAGCAAAGTTCATAATGAGAGTCGGGATTTTTTGGATCTCACCTCCCTCCCCCAAGATGTGAAACGCTCGCCACGTCCCTGATTACGCTGAACTACATTGCATGACAAAGAAAAGAGAAATTAACCAGTTAGATAAAGAACATTTGAAACTCGTCAATTTTTTTTTCAATAGTGGTTTATTCCAGCATTGCTGATGTAATTGATTATATGGTGTTGAAACCAGTAGGTATGACATTCGTTTTTATGTTCCCTAGACACTGATAAGAATGCTTTGAAGAAAGATTTACGGACACCACTAAATTCTTCAGTGCAAAAAATTATTGAACAGGGAACTTCGTTGAATGCGAAATATTTTTTATGAGAGTTAATCAACTTAAAAGATAATATTAAATAAATTTTTGAAGAATAATTTTTTAAAACATTATACACTCATTATTGCGTTAAAAAAGTAGATTTCCTTATTTTTATTATTTTCTATCTTTTAGAATTTTATTTAAAATTTATTATTATAAATATTATGAAATTTTGCAATCATTTTTCTCAAATTATGGAAAGAAAGTGAAATAATGTTAAGCAATCGATTGATAACCGAGTTCTGAAAATATTAAAATAGTGTATTGTCATCAAGGACACACAATTGTACAAAATTTCAAAACACATTAGTAAGCGGATGAAAAAAATGAATTCAAAAATTTCATTTTCATGAACATGAAGCAAGCCAAGTTAAATGGAATACCAAAGATATAATGATATATTTGTGATTACCGAAGAGTTGAGGCGAAGGTCTTCAGACAACGAATATGTCATTATGACAATAATGGAAGAATGTGAAAAAATGCAATAAAAATTTATGTAAATATGTTTTTGAGAGAAGGAAATATTTAGGCTCACACACACAAGTTCTGTTTTATTCTTTTTCATATTTTTGTGCTTAAGATATGGAAGCAAATTGTGATGATTTTATTCCACCCTTCGAATCGAGCTCTATCGTTTCATCTGAATTTGAATTGACCTTCCTGCAAAACTGGTCCCCATTTCTGTTTCATTTGGAGAAAATTTCCAACAGCCAGACTGGCTGCAGTGAACATTTAGTTACTAAATGCATATCAGTCAATCAGTTTTAAATAATGCCGGTCAAGAGCACAACAAGGATAGAATAAATGTTGTTCTACCTCCGATTCAAATTCTTCAGAAAAACCTTGATTTAAGCCACTGCTGGGCTTCAGTTAATTAAAAATTTCAGTTAAACAAAAATTAGTTTTGTTCAATTTCCTTTCACCTCCCCCTTTACAAGCATACTTACTCCATACATAGAAATATAGTAAGCAACATAAAAGTATAGTATTTCATAAATAATGAAAGACACTTGCAATAAGATACTGCTAATGATTTCACAACACTTTATTGGTTTTCCAACATAGAGAATGCACTTCATAATATATCTTCATATAATTTAAAACAAATTTTTCCTTTTTATTTACAAAAAATAAATAAATCAAGATAGAAAAATAAACTTTCCTCTATGTATAAATATTATGAATCTAACACATTTTTTCTTGATGAAAGAAAATAATGATCCAGATCCAAATGGAAAGTGAAGAAATATAAAATTATGGCAGTACGTTTATAAAAAAAAAAAAAAATCAGATACAAAAATCACAAGAATAAATAATTATTTAAAAAAATCAAAAGTGGTTAAAAGGGTGTCAACCAAATAAAAAAGAAACAATGCAAAAATTTGTTGCTAAGCGGATTCCTGTGATGTGAATGATACTGAGGGAAAACAGCACAGGAAAAATGCAATTATGATTATTCCACACATAAAATAAGAAATGATTTTAAAACTCTTTTAAAAATACAGTGAAAAACATTTAACATGGAAATGGGAGAACCAAAATAATTTTTCTTGTTAAAAGAATTTTGTGTTAAACGATGCACGCAAAAAAATTCCTTTTCCAACCTTTGTTTTTGTCAACAGCCTTAAGCAGCTCTGCCTTCATTTTAAGCGAAATGGTCATTTGGTTCATCCTGCTTTCTTTGCCATTGTAAAAGTAAAGAAATAAATTGATTTAAAACACGAAATTCATTGATTTCGACATAAAATTCCCCAATTTTGATCTACAATTCACCGATTTCGTCACATTTTATCAACGAATTCATATACCAATTGACCAGTAGATTGAAATGTTTTGACAACAGTGGTGCCTTTACCTACCCAAAGACAAGTGGCAATCTAGCAAACGCTTTTGTTCAGTCGAACGAAAAAATAGGCCAAAAAGTCTGGCCAAAAATGGACTGCAGAAAGCAGGTATATTTTGTTCATCTGAGAAGCAAAATCTTTTTAAGAGATTTTTGTGTCGTGTTGAAAGAAAAAAAAAATGTATGAAATCACATAGCATTTTGTTCGGATTGCAGTATTATTTCGTGTTAACCAATTTTTCACAAGTATTTTCATGCAATACGTTTTTCACTGTATTTCCTTCATATTGCAACACAACTTGTCAGAAAGCATCAGAGCATGTCCAATTTTGCTGTTCTTTCTTTTCAGACATAGGAGTGCTCTCGGGAAGCATTTGTGCAACTATTTTTGTTCAAGGATCCACTATATACCAAAATTTAAAAGCAGAGATCAATTAGAAACTTTGATTGGGATATAGCATTTTGCTGTTAACACAGTAATAGATGAAACTGATCAAAAATCAAACCATGAATGTGCTTAGAACGTTGAACCGAGATACATTAAAGAAGTGTACACATCTTATATCATTTTAATTAAAATACTTCATTTTTAAAATCAATATTGTGGATCATCAGAATAAAAAAAAAGCACTGTTGGCCTGCAAGAACTGAAGTTGCATAAAAAGAAACTTTATACCTGGTTCCTGGAGACCAAAAAAATATCCAACATGTGCTTACACTTTTAGAGGTCGATTTATGTTTTTTTTTAGGGGCCCATTTTTGTGAAGAAAAAAAAATATTTGTGTGAAAAAATAAAAAATATTTTTGTAAAAAAAAAAATTATTTTTGAGAAAAATAAAAATATTTTTGTGAAAATTTTTTATCATGTAAAACCTTTAATTTTAGCAGTCGTATTTCTATATTTTACGTTTAATATCAAAAGTGTTTCATTGAACCAAATATACGCAGTAATTTGATGTAATACTGAGGAAAAAAAAAAAAAAAAATAATCATATATATATATTTTGTGCAATGCCTCATTCAAAAACTTAAAAAAGAAGTCAGATTAAAAAAAAGAGGCTGTTTTTGTGAATTTGAGTTTTGTGAAGGGGCCGTTTTTATGAATTTGAAATTTGTGAGGGGGCCGTTTTTATGAAGTGGAATTTTGCAAAGGGGACGCAAAACGGCCCCAATTTTTGTCTGGATCGACCCATGACTTGTTAATGTGTTTTTTATTGTATTTCAGTGTTACAGGTTTTTATTTTATTTATCGTGTGTGTGTGTGTGTAAGTATGAACATATATCTTTGTAGTGCAAAGAATTTTTTTTTCCCCTTGAAAGTCTTCATCTGAGTTAAACTTGGTGAATGGAACATTCTTGCTAGGTCACATAAAAGGTTATAGGTTTTGATATTTCCTTCCTTAAATAATTTTATCACAGGCAGACACCACACTTTGACAACAATAACCCTCTCCAAAATTACTGTAGCAAATATGTAAAGATCTTCATTAAAAAATTATAACAATTTTAAAATCACATAATATATTTATAACACTAAAGGACAATAACAATCAATCACCAAATATCTATCAAGTACATTTAAATAATCAAAATACAACTGGATATATTAAACAAAATGGAATGCTTTTCTTAAGACATGTATTAGCACTGGGTTGAAAGAAATGAAATGATTTAGTCAGTGGCAGCAACAGGTGTCCTCCCTGCACTTTTCATAGAAAAAAAATTAAATTTTTATTTCATTTTAGCTGCTTAAAATTAGAAAAAAATAAAAAAAACCCAATAGTATCCAGCTAAATTTGTAACTAAATTTTAAAATTTTGCTGTCTACCCCCATACTTCAGGGTGCTTTTAGATGTTTATAAATCCCTCCCCCCACTTTTGCTCTCCAATTGCCACCACTGGACTTAGTAATAAGAAGAAAAATGTATGAATGAAAATATAAATAAATAAAAATCTAATTTTAAATAAATTTATATTTATTCTCTTTGGTGAGAAATTAAAATTTTTAAAGCATGTATAACCATTACAAAATAACTCTGTCTTTAAAGTCAATTCATAATAAATAAAAGAATAGAACAACAAACTAATACAGTTAAGTGTATTTCTTAAAATTTATAATGATAAAAGCAAACGTGAACCAATATTAAATACATGAAACACACATTTAAATGCCATATTGCCTCATTTATTCCTCCAAAATAAATAGATTCAATTTTATTTACAGATAATCAAATTGTTTTACTTGTATTTTAAACAAGCTTAGATATTTGTGACACATAGCATCATCACAAGTTTTAAAATTTTAAAACTGGAGATGCTGAAAAAAATATAACTTTCTATATTTTCAAAAATAAGTTTTAAAAACTTAGCTAAATATTTGATTTTGAAATTGTTGAAAGTGTGGTTTTCTTTTAAGGCAGCCTTTAAAAAATATTACTTAATTTTGAAAGTGAATAATCAGCACAAAAAAAAAGCAATTATTTTACGACAAGTCTTTCAAAAACTAAAATTCAAATGAAGAACAATTAAGCGAAAACTGAAGTCCTCCCATTCTTTATAAAGATGAGTTTTTAGCACCATGAGTATACAACCATTTGTACTAAACATGAATAAATCAACATACTGACTGCCAATTACAAATGATACCCAGTAACTTTATAGCTGCAATAAAACATTAGCAGTCAACATGTTACCACTATAGTAAAAACAAAGATCCCCATGAAAAATTCTGAAAAGCTATTCAGAACAGTAGTTTTCCCTTTTTGTACATCGCTATAAATCTAAAAATAATAAAAAAAACAATAATACTAAAAAAAATCACCGAATTTCAGCATTTTCAAGTAACAATACTTTCCATCGGATCTGTTTCAATGATGGATGAATTATTCCATATAAATAAAGTACATTGAGCAAATAGAAAAATTCACCAGTTTGAAAGCTCTGTAAAATAAAATAATACTTGAAAACTCATTTATACTTTAAGAGAGTAGTATACAAAACTATCAGAGTCGTAATTTGGAGACGATGAATGAACATTAATCTCAGCTCTGGGTCTAGGCGGACTTGCACCTTCGGGCGAACCCCTTTCATGTACAATAACCGATGGGCAAGAAGAAATTGAATAGTGATCACAGCTGGTATTTAATGGTTCCTCTGAGTATGAGTCAATGGATGACTGAGAGGAGGTATGACTAACATAAAAATGATTGGAATGCCTGTTTAGCACGACCTGCTCATGACTACTGTTACTTTCTTCACATGGCCATGACATGTGGTTTTTTGTACCACTAAAAGTTACAAAAGGTGGATTGTTCTGCTTTTGCATTAATTGAAGGATCTCAGCTGTAGAACCAAAACGTGGTCGTATTCCACGCTTGGGCACACCAAACCTAATATGTGGCTTTCCATTAACGTAATACCGTTTACGAATACGTTCCACTCTTTCTGTACTTTCATGTACAAAGTTTTCAAGCTCATCTGATTTTGGAATCTGAGAAGCTGCTTCAGGCCAATCAGATCCATCTGGAAGGGACAAAAAAGAATTATTTTCTTTCACATTTCCTTTATTTTGATAATCACTGGAAATTTTTTCTACAGAACTTAAAAGAATTTTCCATTCTCGAACATCACTAGGAATTTCTACAGATGTAGCTGGTTTTCGGATGAAACTCGTCCCATTTTCTGAAGACGCCCTTTTTAATGCATAGGCATGCTTGGAATGTAAACTATGATAATTGGCATATATTAAATCAGTATCTGGCAAGGAAGAACTGTATGTACGCTTTGATATTGGAAGCTCATCTGGAGTAGAACTGGAAGAACACTTTTCAGAAAAGTCAAAGCTGGCTGTAGAGAAATTTTCTGTAAAATCTGTATTTGTTGATTCTACATTATCACTAATTGAAACTACTTCACTTTCAGCCAATTCTTCAGGAAGTTCTGTATGATCCTGACTTGTACCTGAATTGCCTTCTTCAACTACAGCAGAACTGTCTAAGCTAACACATGCAGTCTCAGATTTTTCAGTTTTGATAGTTCTCTCTTTCAGAGACTGAAACTTCAGAAGACTTTCTCGAATGTGCTGTTCGTTTTTCTGGCATTCCTCTGAAGTCATCATAATCATTGTACCTTCAGATGAAACATCAGAATCACTATCAGTTTCCTGTATAGAGTTCAGTGGGCTGATGTCAAGCTCACACAAAACATTTTCTGAATGTGCTTTGACAATTTTATCAAGACTCAACTCTTGTAGTGGGGGAGATAATACTAATGTGTTATCAATCCCTTTAGGTATCACATCTATGGGCTTCTCAGCATTTTTGATAAACATTTTATCAGATATGACATCAGGCACTGACAAAGTTAAGGATGGGCCACTTAAAGCTGAAAGACCTAAACTTGTTTGATCAATTAGGGCAATTATTTTATCATGCTCAAGTATGTTTTCAACACTCAATTTTGAAAATGTAGTTTCTAGTTTATTATCTTCAAAATCAGAAATCGATATATTTTCATTTTCTTCTGTAGAATTAATACTAAAATCTGCATCTTTTTGAATTAGATCATCTTCATGATCAGTGACTTTATGAACTACGAATTCTAATTCATCATCTTCCAGTCCCGATTCAAATAAGATTGGGTTATCATCAATCATTCCATTTGAAACACCAAGCTCATCATCATCAGGTAACACATAGTTATCATAAATTACTTTATGTACTAAAAAATCTGTTACTTTACAGTCATCAAAAGATTCAGTAGGTATTATTTCTTTGGATTTATCAACAATACTTATTTCAATATAATTTACATCTAAATTTTCATCTTTGTCTGTATTAATTATTTTGCTTGGATCATCAATAAAAACCTTTACAGTATTAGAAAAAGTAACCTTCTTAGCTTTACTAATATCAAATGAATTTGACTTTTTCAGAACAGATTTTGTAGAGCAATCTGTATTGGTATCCATGGTTGACAACATTAGAATTTTTGGATACTTAAAAATGAGAAAGTATTCGGTTCAGAATACTACGTAGACTGAACAGCATCTGATATTTGATAAAGCAAATTTCCTTTGCTTAAAATGACAGTATAATATACTGATGATGCTAAGATAAATTTCATCTTGAAATTTTTCAGAAGAATACTTTTTAAAGGTTATCACTTGGCAATCATGAAATTAGCAAGTTATGTGGAGATCTGAAGTCAGCTATATCAAGGATTAAAGGCCTGAAAAGAAACAAAATAAAATTAAATCTTATTTTTAAAAAAAAGCTTTAAAAATTCATCTGAAAGTTAGCATATCAAAATCTTTTCATAAATTTATTTTCTATAAAAAGGTAATAAATTACACTAATTATTACAATTTTATATGAGACCAATGTTTTAAATTTAAAATATGTGGCGACTTAACAGCAAGAAGAATGATGATTTGTTTGCTCACATATTTATATCTTTGGATCGATCATCCATTTGTTGTTTTGTTAACTTACAACTAAAAAATGCTGTAATTTAGGCTGTTAGAATTAGTATATTATTCTTCATAAATAAATTTAAATTTAAATCTTGAATCCTTTTCTTATATTGAAATATAAAAGTTACTTTCCAATTCAATCAAAGCACAGATGATTGTTAGCTGTCCACTATAAAGTAGGAACTTAAGTCGGAGTGTGGGCGAATTTTTGAACCACCATAAATATTCATTTATTGCTGGCATGTAAATTTTGAAAATAAATAAATGATTCTGATTTTGGGAAACCTAAATATTCATAATAAATCGAAACTAAGAAAGTAAAAATTCATATAAGAGCTGTAAATTATGCATTAAATGTTAACTGATGTATTAAGTAGAAGTACAAAAATTAATGAAATTTGGTGAAGCCCGGAACTTTCTTATTTCTTTAAAAAAAAATTATCAAACTAGTATTACAAATGCATGATATTAATTTTTCCTTACATCTTAAATTTAAACGAAGAAAAGGTCAAGGTTATAAATGGTTTGACTTTTTTAATTAAAAAAAGTGTATATACTTAAAATCGTAAGGTAAATTATTCATTTTTTTACATCAATAATGATTCTTCCTTATCAGTATAGTTCCAAATAAGAATGCCTCTTATAAATTGTGGTAAAAATGCATGTGCCTATGTGTTATATAACCCACTGTTTTTTATGGGATTCACTAAGACTTTAGTAATATTGCCTTTTTCCTTGAAAGGTTGTCAATATTTTATAATTTTGATATTTTCTGGGAATTAATTTGAAAACTAATATTTGAAGAAAAGGATTTTTATGATATTTTAAAATAAAAGAAAAAAAAGTATATTCAATGCAGTTAGTTTCATAGCAATTTTCTTTCTTCTCTCATTTCCAAAGATTTTTAAAATCCTACATTTTTAATTAAAACCACAATAACTTACAGACAAGGAAATATGTTTAATATTCTCACTAGATAGAGTGGCAATTTATGTGTAATTAAGTGCATTTATTAAAAAATAAGCAAAATATTTTCTTTGAACTTGAGTGACAACTCCTAATTAAATAAAGGCAATAATTAAAAATGCAAATTTTCTTTCTAAGCGAATGGCAGGGTGCAAAAAGTAAAGAAAAAAAAACTTACTAAATGTGAGTAGATTCATAGCAGAGAGAAGGAAATTGAATTTGATTTGGAAATGCAATTCTAAACACAGATAGATTAAATTCAATATTTGATACAGTTTATAATTTTGGAGTAAGGCTCACTGATCAGATTTCATCCATATACAGTAAAAGCTTAACTAACCGGCATGCTCGGGAAACGCCAATTTCTGGATACCTGAAAAGTCCGGATAGTTGAGTGTGACGGGAAAAATGGGGGGGGGGGTAGCCTTTTTTTTATTTAGATTTTTTCGGCCAAATAATTTGATTTTGCCATTTTGAAATGTGCATTAAATATAATTTTTAAAAATACTTCTGCATCTTCCGTAACAATGTATTTACAAAACATATTATGAAGATTTTAATTTAACATTGATGATAAAAAAAGTATAATCTGTAGCTGAACTTTTAACCATAAATATAAAGATTGTTAAAATATAAACATATAAAAATAGCCGAAGAAACTGGAAAATATTCTACCAGGGTTCATACTGTATATATGATAGTAAAATTCAGGAGTTTCTAAGGATTCTTTCAGGAGTACAGTACAGAAAATTCAGGAGATAACAAGAAAAAAATCAATTTTAGGGGAGAAAGGGGTAGTGTGGACAATTTTTGTAAAATTGGCAAAAAAGTATACTAAATATCAATTCTCCCATCTTTCCCGATTGTGGAGACTCTGAACATGCGGGGTAGATTCTTTCAACGCTAAGTAAGGTAAGAAGAAAGAATTCTGGATTCCAGTGACTTTCTATCAATAAGGAAAAACGGAAACGTCATATTTTTATGTTTTATCATAATTTTATCTTTTGCTCTTCGATTGTAATTTTTCAGGAGACAAAAAGAAATATCAGGATAAAAAAAAAAAATTTTCAGGAGTTTTCAGGGCCCTTAGAGAAAAAAAAGCAAAATTCAGGAGTTTTTCAGGAATTTCAGGAGGAGTACGAACCCTGTTCTACTCAGAAAGCATAATAAAACTATTTTAAGTGAACATAAATCACAAATTGAAACAGGGTTGCGGTGATTTAAATCAGTTGATTAAAATCACCGATTTAAATCAACTGATTTTTAAAAAAAAATCACTGATTTAAATCACTTTATTTTAAATATCAAGTTAAACTGCTTCAATGAAATAAAATTGTTCATGTATCATTAAATCGTGATTTTAAAGTATTTTTTAAATGCATATTTAAAGAAAGAATATATAGAACATAAAAAATATTTTATTGAATTGATGCAACTAGAGTACTTTCCATATCTTTATTTTTGAGAACACAAGCAAATTAGATTTTAACCCTTTGTGGCACAACGCAATAATTTTTTGAAAATATGATGAGAAAACATCATGAATGGGTTTAGTTTATTGTCTAGACATAGAATCTACAAAAAACATTTTTTAAAAAACTTACTTCATTCCGAGGGAGGGTCGTCCCCCTTTTGGGTCACCCCCCTCATGAGAACCCCCTTAGATACAGCCACTTTGATACACTCAAAAATTGTTGATTCTTACAGAAAATTATAAATTAAAACTTCAAGAATATTGGAGCAAAATTTTCGAGTTACTTTGCTAAAATTGTTAAATGTCCAGAACTGAAAAATTTCTTATCTCCAAGTCAAGGAATTTTCCCAAACTTTATGTCTAATAATTCTTATTCCAAAACGAAATTTCATAAGACTGCTATGTACATTCTAAAAGGAGTACCACTAGCTCTATCCTAAACCTATTATTTTCCATTTATAGTTGAATTTAACAGTTGAGAAGCGAGCGAAATTAGGTGTGCCATTAATTGGCACATTTCGCCGCAAAGGGTTAAAAAAATCTCTAATGAGCAACACAATAAAATACAAAGTATGAAATGCTCCTTTTTTTTTTATAAAATAAAATAAATATTGTGAAAGGATCATGTTCACAAAGAAATAACATAGTAAAATGCAGTGAGTTTCATTTTAATACTGGAGAAAACTAAATAGTGTTGGGGACAACAAAGTTTTTATATTGCAATAATGTTCAAATGTAAGATAATTAAGTAATGCATATAAATGTTCCAAAAGAAATACAAACATCTACATAGTGCAATTTAAACTATGATCTATACTTATAAAAGGCAATGCTTGTGAGCGTGTGCGCAATGTCCAGACGAATCTATCACACTTACAGTCATGAAATTTGGCACACAGGTAGTCCTGATGGTGACTCAATGCACCTCAAAGCCTGAATTTAAAAATTTTAACTAAAAATTTTTTTATTTAATGTTTTGGGTGAAACAAATTAGGATTAGAGAAAGCTTCAAAACTTGTGTTTGTAATGACATGTGTAACAAATGAACAGCTGAGTGTAAATTCTCCAATATTTTAACATACAATAATATATCTATAATCAAGAAATGACAATTTTATTATATTTTTCCTTAATGAAATTGTCTTATATTTCAAAAGTATATTATTTTTATATTTTAGTTCACAAATATTTTTTAAATAGTTGTTACATTTTTTAATTTGTTTTTTTTTAAAGAAAGTATAGCTTAATGACTGGTATGTTGTTATATATATATAATTCTATGACTGTAGGGCTCATTGTCTAATATACAAATGTTAAATATATATATGTTTTTAAAAAAATCATTAAAATAAAAAAAATCTTGATTTAAATAAAAAAAATCCGATTAAAATCAAATAAATCGATTTTTTTGAAAAAAAATAAAAAAAAAATCGACAACCCTGGATTGAATATTAAAACTAATTTATCTTTTAAAAAATCGCAAGGGTTATTGCGCAATACGCGCACCTCCAATTCTCAAGCACGTGATATTACGTAATCAGAATCAACATCTGCCATTATTCAGACAGTAAATAAATAAAGGAAAAGAAAGAGACTTACCAATCTGGAGTAAACCCCCCCCCCATAGTCTTTTTTTTTTTTACCGATTCTGTCCCTTCATCTTTTTTTTTGGTTGTTGATTTCGTTTCTTTCGGAGAAAAGTGAGGAACTTTTTTTTTTTTTGATTCTCACTTTTGCTTTTGAACCCCTCCCCCATAAAACAAGTCTGTGTATGTCATAGTACAGTATATTGCTTTTCTTTTTCCTTCTACACCCCTCTGTGCTGAGAAGATGTTGCATTCCAGAAATAAATTGTCCGCGTGAATGAAATGGGGCAGAGTGGATGTAGAATTTTGAGAAAAACTCATTTTTTAATTTTTCCAGTTAGTTGAGCTTTCCGGACACTTGAATGCCACATAATCGAGAATTTACTTTAGATAGACGAGTTTTCTATTATGTTACACAAAGACAAAATTATAAAAATAGGGGTTTTTTTTATTATTTTTTTCAGATTCAGGGAAATCTACAATGTGGGTATGAGAAAGTAAAAAAAAAAAAAAAAAAGATTTAAAAAAATATATTATTTTCTAATTGATTTTGCTATGTAGTCAAGGTCCACAAATTGCACATTATTCGCATGAATTTCACAGAAATTGTACTTGTCAAAGTTCATGAATTTCTATATCCTCTCTACTAAGTTCTAGTATATCCTCTCTAGTAATTATTGTCTTAATTTAACAAACAGTTGCCACTTAAGTCCAAGGGAAATATTTCATATATTTTTTAATAAATGTACTTAACATGTAACTAAATTGCAAATGATAATCTGAACTGGATTAACAAATTTAGGACTCAGTTACATTGCTAAGAAGGTTTACAGAGAAATGGAATATAGAAAAGTTATTTTACTATGTTGATCACAATCTACTTTATAAAAGGACATCTTTCAAATAATAGGTAGGTACTAGGGATGTAACGAATAGTATTTGGCCAAATACCGAATATTCGGCGTCCGTATATCTACTTTTTAAAAAACATTACACTTTTGATGGTAAATAAAATATTCCTCAAATTTTAAATAAAAAAATTAAAGATTAATAAAATTGATCTTCTTATTATTTTTATTGATTTTATTAAACAATACGGATACACCTGGTGTTGCTCCAAATTAAAATACTTTCATGTGTAATATTTTTAATGTAAAATCTACTAATATACAAAATATTTTAATACACAAAATCCTTTTATGATCTGAAACATTTTTTAATTAAAATGAAAATATCAATTGAACCAGAATTTTTTTAAAAAGCACTGATAGTTAATTTTCTGTATAAATTATTTGTTATATATATACTTCAAACTTTCTTAACAAATACTGAAGTTTAAGAAAGGTTTTAATAAATATTTTGAAACAATTAATTGAATAGATAATTTTTCATTAATTGAAAGCAAAATAAATCAAGTGTTGTCCTTAATATAAATTGTTTATCGTCGTTGTGAATCATCTACTTTTAAAATTTCCTTTTAGTGTTCCTCCAGAATTCTGCTAATAGTCCAGTCATTAGGTGCTAAAAAGGAATGGTTTAAAACAAATTCTGGTAGAGTCGTAAGTTTTTGCTCCTATATATTTTTTGTGGTGCTGATTACGAACCTGAGGTTTCCCACCAAAAATTTTTGTTGAAATTTTAGTTATACCCAAAAACATGAAAAAAAAAATGTACTTTCCCCTAGTTTTTGCTTATAACTCAAAAATTATCAACTTTTTTTTATATTATCATCATATATCAAAATAATCAGCACAAAATTTCCTACAATTTATGTCTACACTATTTCTTTTCATTACATGCACCGTTTAGGCGCTATAACTGGTTCAAGTTTGGCGAATGTTTGACTTACCTGCTAGCGCGACCTGCACAACAACACACCATCATATCTGCATGCGCGAAATTACCTGTCTACTACTTTCTGCTTAGTTAATATACTTTTTCTATCTTAAAGTTCTTAGCTCAAATAAAGTTTTTATCAGTTATATTATGAATATACTAACAAAATCTGCACAAAATTAGTTCTAAATCTTTCTACCCCTGGTATTACCTGGCTTTCTCTTCCGCGGTTGCGAAGTAAACAACAGAGTAAATCTCAAGAATGTTTTTAATATTCTAGGAGACTTCAACATAGCCCTGTTATTGTCCCATACCTGTTTTACATTTCATATTTCTCCCTGTCTTGGGTAATGATCTCGTCTGAATGAAACCGGTTCAGCCCTGTTGAACAGCCATTAAAGAAAAACATGAAAACATTTGGGGGCCTCGCTCATGGCCGTGGTGTTAGTTATAGTGAACTAGCACAGGGAATGACAGCGCTCCAACATATTTGTGATGGAATTGAAAAATTCTGTGATGTTGATTTGACCAACTTTGATCAATATTTGAAAATCAGTGACACAAGAGTTCGGTGAGATAACGATGATTGTACGAAAATGGTGGAGTGGTTCAAGCACTATAATCTTTTCCTAGAAAATTCTAACTTGATTTCAATAAACATTGGCGTTGTTGGAAACTCAAGAATCAATTGTCACATGGCCAAGGTGGAAAGTATTCTTGGTATCAAAAGAATCGAAGGAAGTAATTTTTATACTGTGAAATTCAGAAGAAATGACAGAGTGCAACCACTAGCTCTGAAAAGGCACGAAATCCTCTTTATACAAAGCTTTCAAGCCATGTTCATAGGATTTTAATGCTGAAAGCAGAGTGTATAATATTGATGGAGGCTACTTGCTGCACAGAGTCATCTGGAACAGGGGTACAACTTTTTCATCAATTTGTGATAATTATGTAACATATGTCCATACAAAGTACAAATCAACTGCTTTAATCATTTTGGATGGGTATCCTGAAAATGAAACAATAAGAGGCACTAAATGTGCAGAACGGGCCAGAAAAACACGGAAACAAATGTCAAGCGAAGCAATGTTTGATGAAGCGATGATGCCAACAGTTTCCCAAGAAAAATTCCTGACGAATCCGAAGAACAAGGATCAACTCATCTCCATCCTGATGAACAAATTCTCCTCATTAAACATAGCAAGAAGAGATGAGCGGGAAATTGCAGCTGTAGGAATGCCAGACTGTTTTGTTCAGTGTTGTGTCTTCATTGTTGGAACAATTGCAATAACAGGAAGATTCAAGTAATTAATAGTGAGGAGGATGATAATAATGAACCAATATGCCCGATCATTTAGTTTTGGCGTCTTTATCTTTGCACACACACACACACACATCTTTTGAAGACACAGATGATCTTTCCAAAAGGTATTGAACCATAAGCTTCAAAGCGAGCACGATAAAGTGAAGAGACTGGGTAATGTGTGCAGATACCAAGATCATGTTTATGATTGCGGGTTGCATTATTATTAAGTTATGACTTGTAACGTTTAGAATGTTATTTTTTTTCATGTCATTTTTTTCTTGGTTACTAGATACCAAGTTATTCAAATTAGTTAATAGAAATTAATAAAGTTTAATTAAAAACTACACTAAGTACTTTTAGTTGTTCGTAAATAACATTTATTGGGAAAGTGGCTCTAAATTTCCATCAACATCAGCCTTTTTAGAGGTAATCAAGGAATTTTATTCATGTATAGCCCGGAATTGCTCGGGACTAAATTACTTTCATGTCTAATATAACAGATGAAAAATGTATTTGCATAAGGAACATTACGGTAGAAAAAGTGTATTAAAAAAGTAAAGTGTATTAATAGTAAGATAGTAAATTTTAGTACATACAAATAGGAATATTTGTTATTGTTCAAGTCGCGTTAGCAGGTAAGTCAAACTTTCGCCAGACTTCAATCAATAAAAGCATCTAAACAGTATGCGTAGTGAAAAAATAGTATAGACAAAAATTGTAGGGAATTTTGAGCTGATTATTTTGATGTATGATGATAATATAATAAAGTTCATAGCTTTTGAGTTATAAGCAAAAAACTAGGGGAAAAGTCCATTTTTTTCAGGTTTTTAGGCTTTAACTAAAATTCCAACAAAAATTTTTGGTGGGGAACCTCAGATTCGTAATCAGCACCCCAAAAAACATATAGGAGCAAAAAATTACGACTCCACCAGAATTTGTTTTAAAAAAACTACCTAATGACTGGACTATAATGTATTCTGGCAGCAGTTCTTCATATTATTCTTGTTCTTCAACAATGAGAAAGAGAGAAACAAAGTGTACGGAAATGAAATTTGTGTCACTAATAATTCAATAAGGTGTAAAATTAGTTTCGCCAAATTCTTTAAAAACTGAAATTTTAACTAACTTTTGGGCTTTGAAAAGTTGACAGTGATCTTTGTATTGCCTTAAATAATAAGTGTGCAAAGTTTGGTTGGAATTGGTCCAGTTGTTTAGGAGTAGATGTGGAACATACACAAACATGGTCACAATGACTTTTATTTATATAAAGATCTCGCCGTCTTTTCTAAACCAAGTTTACAAATTAATAAAGTTATATCAAAATAACACAAAATGCAAGATACTTCCTTGAAAGCCTTGTTGAAACTAAAATAAGTCTTGAAAATTAAATATTTTCAAAATGTAAATTTATAATTTATTTTAGTTTGAGGTATAGTGTTTACGCCAACTTGTGAGCAACACTTAGGCAGACTACTGTGCCAGGGTTCGTACACATTTCCTTAAAAGAAAATCAAGGACTATCAAGGGCTTTTAAGGACTAAAAAAACCAAAAAATAAGGACCTCTAAATTGAATAAACTTAACGAATTGTCGCACGCATTTTTAAATAAAATGTCTCATTTTTGCAAATTCACCCTATTAGATGATAAATTATAATATAAAACATAGAAGATACATTACAAATTTAACACAACAAAACTTTTAAAAATATGAGTTAATAAATTGATGGAAAAAAAAAACCCCATGAAACTGGTAATCAAATTAAATATCTTTTAATTCCAAACTATTTTCATTCAATTTTACATCCAAGGGATTTATTTTAATTTCTTTTTCAGAAATTGTTTTTCTTAGTTCATGCGATTGAATAAATAAATTTATGTTCTTTGACTTTTCAGCCTCATTACCTAAATCATTTGCTGTCTCATTTGTTTGGTGCATGTCCGTTAGGAAACATTTTCTTTTGTTTTAAAAAATCTATTACCTCCTCTAGAGCTTTTCGTTCCAGTCTTTTCTTTGGATCTTTCACTTTCTAAATACTGCACGTATTTTGCTCTAGCTGAGGTGGCAGCCGTCCTCATTTCTTTAGTAATTTTTAAGTCATAAATAGCCCCAGACAGCTTAATAAATTCAAGATTTACACGCTGGAAAATATATGAAGCATCTTTTAAATTTTCTATTTCCAGGGCCTTGTTCACCGAAAAACCTCATTGTCCATGTGACAGTATTAATACCATTTTGATAATCTTCCAAACTTTTTCATAATGATTATTGCTAAAATAAGTTTGTAAAAAATTATCAAGGGAATCACTCTTTGGATTGAAAGAAGTAAATTCGAATGAATTTGGCTTTACAATATTTAACAGAAAATCTGTATAGAGTAACAAAATTTCGTCGCAATCTTTTCCCAAAATACGTTTATTTTGCGACAATACAATCAATACCTTTTTCATTTTCTCCTGTGCTTTTTCGGGATATACAGCCATTACTCGTGGATCAATACATATAGCATGTCTTACTAGTGCGTAATTCACAGGACATTTCTGCATGAAATGTTTTATCATTGTTATGATGTTTTTCCGACTATCCTGTCTGAGTGTGAAAACATCCTTATCTGCTAATTCCTTACTTTTTTTAACTTTTCTTTTATTAGTTGCTCTGCAGCAAATCCTAAATACACTTAACTTTTATCATTCTACAAGTTTGGGTCACTGAAGTTGAATTTGCATAAAGTCTCAGGTTTCTCAATTCTTTCACTCTCTGGTTTCAAAATTTTGAATGCAATCATTAACAACTTTTAAAAAAATCACTGGCAAAAAATGGAAGTAAAGGTTTATCACTTTGATACTGTTCTAAAAATGGTAATAGCACTTTTGACAATCATTCCTATGGAACCATGGACCAATAAAGGACATCTGTAACTCCTCCCTTATTTCCTAAAGGGCATGAGATGGATATGGATTCGTAGAACGCGATAATGGAAACAGCCCCTCCATTCCGCGAAAGGCACATCGTCCGAGATTAGAGCCGCCGAGAAGGAGGAATTAGAAAAACGATAATCGGTGAAATTTTAAATTTTTTAATAATGGCAGAGTAAAAAGTAAGGACTTTCAAGGACTTTTTAAAAATGGGTCATAAAAATAAGGATTTGTAAGGACTTTTAAGGACTAAATGTAAAAGTAGGGACTTTTAAGGATGCGTACGAACCCTGTGTGCATTTCAATAAGGAAAGGTAAAAATATACTGCATCAGCCATTGAATAACAAATTTTGAAAAAATTATTAAAATTAAAGAAAAAAATTCTTGAAAATAATAAATAGATAAATAAGTACAAAATAAACAGAAATATCAGAAAAATAAAGGCAGAGAAGTTCAAAGTCTCACCGTTGCCTAGCAATGGAGAAGCTATAAATTTCATTCAAAATTGTCTGTTCAATTCAATAATTTAATTTTGAAAAATTAATAACAATTGAAGGAAAAATGTCATAGATATATAATTGGTATCAATGAAAAGGTAAAATTTTCAACTTTAAGACGGTATATAAATATTTTTTGAGGGATAATTTGCTCCAAACTTACAACAGAAAAACTGTTTTGGTTAATTTTTAATTAACTGGCTGCTTAATTAATTTATGCACTTATTCTCCCCCTTAAAATTGAATAGATGTTAGGAGATTTTTTAATAAGGGTATTGAAATGTAATTCTGCAATATTCTTTGTTATATATATATTTAAAAAAAATATTATCGTGAATTTATTCAGCCGAATATCTTTTTAGCATTCGGCAAGATTGCTCTTGCATCATAATTGCAGGCTTTAAAATGATAAATGACGTGTAAAATTATTGAATACATTTACATACTATGTAATTTTAAACTGAGTAAATGTTAGGAGATTTTTTTTTTGGATAAAAAATGCAATGAAATATAATTCTGAAATATTTTTTGCTTCATTATTTAATAGTATATTTTAAAAAAATTATTATCCTGAAAATATTCAGCCTAATATCTGCTTAGTATTCGGCCAGCCAAATATTCGTTACATCCCTAATAGGTGCTTCCGTATTATAGCGACCATCCCCTAAGCAATCACCAAAATGTCATTATAGCGAAATCACAGCTGCAATCTACTTGGCATAATCTGAAGTTCATCAAGTATGCTCAGAGGTCATTATAATAAGGAAGTTTGATAAACAGCATATGCATGAGATATATTTTCAAAACACTGATTCAACCTCATATGTATTCAAAGATTTTCCCTCTTATTAAATTAAATACAAATAGTTTACATACATATATTTTGTTAGGTTTTAATTTTACTGATTTGAATGTGCATTAAATGTGATATTATTAAATACAGAAAATCTTATAACATTTCTATGAAGATGACACAATTCTGAAACACTTTAAAAATCTCCCATGCTTCTGAGCAAGATGTCGGCACAGGTACTTTAAATTGAAAAGTAATATATATAATAATAAAGCCAGGAGTGGTCTCCCCTAAACTTTCTCGTATAGCCCTTAAAAAAGGTGTGATTTCCCAGCACCCTCGCGCGGATAAAAATTGTGAATTTTCTGTACGGAATGCCACTAATTTCCTTCAGCAAGCACCAAAGGCGAATGGGTGAGGGTAGAATTTGGTAGTGTGCCAAGACAGAATATGCATATTGGTCAAGCCTTTTTTTTTTTTTTAATCGATTGAAACAAAAGGTGAACACAAATCTGCAATTAATCTTAAAAGGCCACATACCAAATTTCATTTATCTAAGTCATTGTATTTACAAACAGTCAACCCTTTGACGGATTTGGTCCAAAATTTGATACGGACCTACATTCCTGACAATAAAACTGTTTACCAAATTTTATCCATCTAGCAATTTAAATTTCTCAGTTATCGTCTTCACATGTACATGGACAGACAGACAGACTTCCCATGGACGGATTTTGTCCAAAATTTGATAGAAACCTACAAATTATGTGTAAAGAACACATACCAAATTTAATCCCTCTAGCTCTAATAGTTTTCGAGTTATCGTGTTCAGACAGACACACAAACGTAATTCCAAAATTCTGTTTTCTGGACTGGGGAAGGTCTAAAACGTATAGATTCGTCAAAATCTCGAGTTCGAATTTTTTGACGATTATAATACTTTCTCTTTATATACTTCGTATACGAAAAAGTTAAAATGATTATTAGATATTATGATTATATTTTGTAACATAAATAATAAATAGGTACATAAAATTATTCAGTAAATTTTATTCCATAATACACAAAGGGAAATTAATTTTATTCCAAAAGCCATTTCCAAAATATCGAATTAATCACTATAGAAAATAATAAAATTTTACTTTTTGTAGTGAACATAATTTGACTTTCAAAATAAATAACATCGTAACACCCTACCTCTCCACATCAATAAGTGGTTAACTATCCAAGATCTGTCTCTAACTCCAGAAATGGTTACGCAATGTTTTGTTGTTAAACATGGAGCTTGTGATAAACAATAAGGCGTGATCCAATTTCACAGCGAAAGGGAATCAAACTGCCTTTAAATTTGAGACTGGTGGTCCCGAATAACTAATGCAAACGTTAAAATAGCAAATCGCCGGAGCTTAACAAGAATTTATGAAGATTTAATTAATACCAAACAAAAATACCTAATTAAAATAGAACGACAATCACAACCAAAGAATTGAATGAAAATTCAAACAAATTAAATAAAATCCCACGAAAGATTGATATAAAATTTTTAAAAGAAGTGCATACATACACATTATTTTTTACCCGAACAGGAATTTTTTTCGAGATAAAGCAAAAGATTATGAAAATAAATCATCGAAGTGTAAACATTCTTGGCATTTCAAAACGTAAACCAAATGTTGCCAAACATGAGAAGAAGCAAAATAAATTCACACATTTCTAAGGACGAGTTTTCTGCTTTGTTTGTTTTAATTCCGTTGCCTGTACTACGTAATTCTGGTGTAGTGCTAAGTCAATGGAATCTTTAAAGCGGAAGTGCAACACAGAAGCAGAAAATGTCAAGATTTAATGTTTTTAAACAAATCAGAAAACTCGTCCACGAAATTTTGCACTGCTTCTGACATTTCACATTTGAAAGCTTCTTTGTAGATAAATAATGAAACTCATAGTTAAAATTTTTTTTGAATCGTGTGTCTTAATTGATGTCGCACATCAACTCGTGAATCTTCGCAATCACGGTCATAGATAATACACATTTTCACGTCGCCTTAATTCACCCCACCTCTTCGCAATTCTCAGTTGACCAGTAGTATCGAGCGTAGAGAACATATCCTTCGTGTTGCGGGAGTCATAACGCACGTTGTGCACCAAATTATTGCTTACATTTGTTTGGGACATTTATCTTTATTCTAAAGAATCATTTGTTTCGATTATGTCGTTGTAGATATTTTCATTATTAAGTATTACTTATACGTATAATATCGAGAAAGCGTTAATAAAGGTAAGCAATTTCATCTTAAATTTTTAATTTCACATGATTTGTTAATTTTATATATTTGTTCTTTGTGCATGCATGGGGTAATTAATTTGCAGCCAATTAATTTCCCGGTGAATTTTGGATCTGTTGAGGATGGTTGTTGGGAATAATATGTTTGATGAACTCCATGCTATTAATAACATTTGTTCATAATAATGAAATTCAACATAATCTTCAACTTTATAGAGTAAAATCAAATTAAATTATACTCAATCAAGTCGAATAATATACGGTTAAATGCATATATTCGTCCTTGGAATTTAAGCTTTTAGATCAAAGGTTTATATTTCAGCATTCCTATATTGTGAAAATTTTTACCTTTAAGCTCCATGATTTCCACTGTATACTTTGCTGATTGATGGGAGAGGGGGATAATGAATGAGCATTAATTTTATTTAAGAATGGTAGAAAATTTGACTCACATTTTGAATAAGATATTAACAATTAAATTATCTGGGCTTTAGATCTAATTGATGATTGGCTTTGAAATTTGGTTTGATTATAGTTTTATTTGGAGTACAGAGGATGTTTTCAAAAAACTGATCGATTTTCTTAAGGTCTACTGGCTTTTTCATGGTCTAATGAATGAAGGTAATAAAGTGCTAAGATTTGCTGTGTTGATCTAAATGAATAATAATGCTCTATAATAAAGTTGAAATGGAACTATTTATGACATATATACATAAAGTAGATTTGGGTTCCTTTTCTTCCTATTTCAGCAATTATTTGCAAAATATCATTAAACGTGATTGCTTTTTCCTTGTTTATAATTTTTTGAAATATCACTACTGATTACTCTATGAAATATGTGATTTTTATATTGTAGATTTTTAAAGTGTCAAAGGCCTTTTAATTAAAAAAAAAAATTCTTCGGAATGAAATGTTTGCCATGGAGAGGCTTTGCAGTTCGAAACTTAAGAATTGTTGTAAAATAATTATCTTGATTTTTTGAAATTTATTTCTCCTCTTTGGGTAGTAATTATAGGAATGTTACAAAGTATCATATAGGGTAGATGCTCCAGTTTTAGTCACATTAAGAGAAAATTTGAAATGGAAATTTCACAGTGGACGACTGTCTAAAGCATATTAAATCATACTTATACTATTATTTAGCAAATTTTATTGGCTTTCTGCTAGTTATAAAATTTTTCTGAAGAATATTTTAGATTTAGAGTTATGAATTTTTAAATAAATTAACCCAATTTGCACCAGTTGGCCACCTTGCACCAGTTTTGGCCACACTCATATTATATTTTTACAGGGATGAGCCTTTTGGCGGATTTCCGCCTTTTGTTTTTTTTATAAAATTTTCCGCGTTCTTACCCCTGTTTCGAGGATCCACATTTTTTCCGATCTGAACCAGTTTTTCCCGTGAAAAGTGTAGGGTCAGGTGGGGTAAAATGGGTCACTTTTTAGCTATTTTCACATTCAAAGTTTTGTAGCAATAAAATCATAAAATTTTCCTGTTTTTTTTCAACTGCATCTTGACATTACATTCCTTGAGGACATTTTTATGTAATTTTAACAATTATTTTTTAATTATAAATTATTAAACTTAGCTTGAATAGCTTTGGCTCATTTTACCCCATCTTGGGGTAAAATGGGTGCTAAATGAAAAATGATGCTTAAAGAATATATTTATTAGGAAATATATTAAAATAAAAAGGTGGTCTGTTACATAATCTGATAAACAATACAATATTCAAATTTTAAAGTAGTATTGTTCACGGTTATTGCAAAATGGCTCTTCTAAAACTTTTACAACATCAGTTTTTTCTACTCTTTCAATGTCCTCTTTTTTCAGGAAAAACATAAAAATCCCCTATTCTTGATTTGTTTATATACTTCACATGTATATCAGCACCATCAATATGTGTGATTTGACCAACAAATCTTTTCATAGACTACCCATTTTCCAGGAAAAAGTTCACTTTTATTCTTGACCATCTTGCAATCAGATCAATTTGTTGTGGAGTGAGATTTTTTTTTGTTCATGTTTTAACTGTGGCAGTTCGAAGTTCATATTTTTCTTTTCCAGTTGTTCTAATTGTTCTTCATGAAGACGTTCAATTATATCAGGTTCTGTCATTTCTTCTCTAGCTCTGTGTTGGACTCTTTTTCTTTTCTTTTTAGAATTAATAATAGCAGCTTTAGTGGTACAGGTGATAGAGTTGTTAAATTAACATTGTTTAAATTTAACACTGTTTATATGTAACAATTTAAAATTAAATTTATAGTTTGAATTTAACAAAATTTACTGCAGTAGACCTATACAAAAAAAAAAATCAGCTAAGCCTAACTATGACCCATTTTACCCCATCTAAAACAAATTGAAATAAAAAAGAAAATAGTTAATATTTTTCTTATTTGATTGGCTTGAGATGTTTTCCAAAGCTTCTTTTATGAGAAAATACTTCAAATTTGCACTGTTATTTATTAAAATATAGTGATTTTAAGAAGTTAGTAAACCATGTGTTTTGCACACCACCATCCACAGCTTGTTAGCAATTCTTCTGTTGGAATATTCATGAAACTAACTTTTTTGAAAATGCAAAATGTTGCCAACATATTGATAAATAATATTACAAATATTAGTTTAAAAAAATCAATTTCGATTTTATTTACATGGAGTTATTTATAAAATGACCCATTTTACCCCACCTGACCCTACTTTTCCTCATGTTTGAGGCAAAAGATAGTTACAGGACTGAAGTGGTTTTAAAAAGGAAGGAGAAGTGTGTTACACAACCAAGTACTTCAAATGAAAAGTTGCTGTCAAAAGAGGCAGCAAAGAAGCTATCAGCAAAAGCTACAAAATTACAAAGAAATGTCCATTTGAAGAAAATGCACAAGATTTCTTTAAAGATTAGAGTTCCTTCTTCAAATAAGCATCCAATTAATGAGAATGTCACTGAAAATTCAGTGAAGAAACAAAAAACAAGCAAGCCTTCTGCAAAACGAAGGAAATGTCCTTTGACAATCAAAGAAATGTTTGCCAGAAAATGTTTGTAAATTCTTTTCTCAGATATGCATTAAAATACTAGTTTTATGCACCTGTTAAATTAGTCAATTTTATTTGTACTTTGTATGGATGGCATTTTCTCCTGATCTTTTTTTATAACTAAAATTTGGAGAATACTATGTTTTGAGAACAATATGTGACACATATTCATTTCTTCCCAAATATTTGAAATGTAATTATTATGAAGTGTGAGAAATTTCATTGTATCTGCAAAATTGGTGAATAATCCCTTCTGCATGCTTTTTGTCGCATTTTTGGATATCATCCCTTCCGCATGCTTTTTTGACGAATTTTTGGATTTCTTCCTTTTTGCTCTCTGACCAATCTCATCCCTGTTTTTAACAGACATTTTAATGAATTTTAAGTAAAAATAATTTTATTTTTATTACATTTTTATGCAATATGTATTTTAGTACATTGTTTTCTGTTATTTTAAATATGATTTTTTTGATGAATTTATAAAGATATGTAATAAAATTTATCTAAGCTGATTTTAGTTGCAGATTTCAGTTTAAAAAAAAAAGAAACAGGAATGCAGGAAACAATTTAATTTGGTTGATAAACTATAATTCAATTTGGTTGATAAAATACGAACTATATATACTTGCATATATATATTTAAAATTAGAGCAATCCATGCATATAAAAGAAAATTCCTCATCACTTGAGTCAGTTTCCTCAAGTTGAAATTTTCTAACATAAATGTGAGGTAAACATTCAAAATGGAGATGTTTTTGACATTCCATTTTGAATGGCCTTAACTGCATTACCAACTTTAGATGGCGAGTAGCAATTTTTTTTATTTTTTTTTTTTATGGAAATGCTACCTATCTTCTTATTTTTAATTGGAGCCATTACTGTGTAAAATAGAAACGAACAAAACTAAATTAGTTACTTTTATTTCAGAAACGAAGCTATATCAGTTACTTTTCATTTTAGAAACAAAACTAAATCAGTTGCTTTTATTTTAGAAATAAAATTTAGTTACTTTCATTTTAGAAACAAAACTCAATTAGTTGATTTTATTTCATCCAGATATTCTTAAATTTATGTAAATAATGGCTGAAAACACAATAATGAAGTTATGTGGCCAAAACTGGAACATGTGCCAATTTTGGTCACCTGCATGGCCAAAATTGGCACATATAGTAAATTTAAAGTACTAGTTTTGGCCACCACCCATTTAATCTTAAAAATAATTAATTTTGATATGAAATCAGAATAAAAAGAAAGTTTATCTTATAAACCCTAAGTGTAATCAGTTTTAGGGTGAATATTAGGAAAAGTGCCAAATTGAATATGGAAAATTTCAATTTTTGAAGATTTTTAGTGAATGAAATTAATGGTGTATTTTAATTACACATTAGTAACAGATTTTTTTAAAAATTAGGGGCGAGGTCAAGGGGAACATTTACCCCCATTTTCGGGGGGTTATTTTTCTGGACTGTTACAGATCTGATGCGAATGTTACAGATCTGACAAATGTTGCAGATTCCATGTTTAACTTGTGCATAATACATTACCTGTATAATTTATATAGGTAATATAATATAAATATATGTAATAATTATATATGAATTATAATTAATATTAATATATTTAAAATTATATTATAAAAAATTGTCGTACTGAAAATTTCAATTTAAAAAGATTTTTAGAAAATGAAATTAATTATCTCAATTATAAACTATTTATAATAGATTTAGGGGAAATAACACTTGAATAAAAACACTGGAATGAAACAAACACTTAAATCTTAATATTTTTTTACTGTATTAGCAAATTCAGCTCTTGTATCATAAATTAAGTACAAAATTTAAGTTAAATTATAATGTTCCAAGTTTTCATTAAACACATATTGTTCCCTTTTGTTTAAAGATGGCTGAGATAATACATTGACAATATTGGACGAGTCAACTTCTGCAATGTCATCATTTTCGAGGAAAGTAAATTTGTCTTTTCCACATTTTCTCATAAATTTTACAGTGTACTCATCAAATGCATCCTGAGAAATGATCACACCAACATAAAACCTCACACTTTTCTTTCCTGCTAATTTTATGACAACATAATCATCTTGAAAAATATTTTTGATAGCATTAGCCGGAGGATTGTTAGAATCTGAATCTGTATCAGAAAAGCTTTCTGAAGAATATACATCTGAGTACTTCAATTTACAATTCGAATTATCTTAAAATCTTTTAAGGTAAATAGCATGAACACAGAATTGGAATTGCATTATAAAACAAAGTAAAAAATATATATAGTAGAATTTATTCAATTTGTGCCAGGGCACATGCAACTATGCAAATCATCTTCAAGAAATTTCTGCACTGATTTTCTTACTTCTTTTTTTCTTCTTCTTTCTTTTCTTCTTCTGACCTTTGTATGATCTTTTGAAATGCATCTTCTTTGTTTCTAATGCTTTTTTGTAATTTTGTTGGAAGCTAAATTTTTAAGTTGACCTATCATTTGATACTTTTTTATAATTTTATTTGAAACCCGTGTAGCAAATAACCTTCTTTCTTTTTCTTTTTTGAAAACTTTTTTATTTTCTTCTAGACCTGACATAAAAGCAAAATTAAGAAGTAAATTCTTCCTTATTTTTTTTCTACCAATTAGTTTGCATACTTTTGTGGCAGGGGACAATGAACATTTTGATTTATCTTTGGATTTTAAGCGATAATTTTCTTTTCTTAAATTTTCAATTTTCCTAGCTTGTTTAAGAGCTTTAGCAATCATAGATTGCAACTTATACCTCAAAGAACTATAAATGTGTTTTGCTGCTTTTCTGCCAGACTGAATCCGTGGAGACCCTCTGCTCCCAACACGTGTTTCTTTAGCTTGCTGCAAAGACTTTCGCTTTCTGTAATTACGTGAATCTTTCTTCCATTGTTTTCGTCTAATGTATTGTTGTCTATTGGAAAGGTTGCTTATACTTTTAATTACACCCTTCTCCCTCATTTCTTTTTTATACTCTGTCTTTTTCTCTTTTCTGAGCTTTCTTCTCTTCTGACATGTTTTCTCTACATTTCCTGACACCGTCACGACAATCTTGTCGCCTTTTCTCAATTTCTTTAAGTGTTTTTTTTTTTTTTCTTCCTGTATTTTCTGAGCTTTTCTTTAATTTATCCATACTTTTGTAAAAAGTATTAACTGAAAGTAAAAAAAAATTAAATACTTACACTAGCTTTTATGTTTAAAAAGAGGGAAGAATTATTATTTAGAATAAATTAATATTTGTACAGCTTGTGTAATTTTTTAAACATAAATAATAAAATTAGTAACTCATTAACTAAAGGTGAGAAATTCTATTCCATGCAAACAGATAAGTTAATTTTTAAAATCAAAATAAAATAAAATCATTCTCAAAACAGGTTTAAAAAACGAAACTAATTCAGGACAATCAGAATTTGGTAGGGGGGGGGGCGCTTGCACAAAATCGTTTAATAAATTGAATATTTAAAAGTTATGCAAAGTTATATTGTTGGAACAGTCTTTAAGAACGAAGATCCAGAGATCGATACAAAAAAAAAAAAAAAAAAAAAAAAAAAACCGGACATTAATTTGTTTGGAAACTCATATTTTGGGGAGAAAATAATGTTTTTGAAACAGATTTTAAGAAATTAAACTAATTTAAAAACATTGGAAAGTTTTTCAGTTACAGAGATGCTTTTAAACTCATCTTACACTGCAAAAATTAACTCTAGAAACGCATAACACGAAAAACTAACTGTGGGAAAACATCGGTAACGCATGCATCAGTTCTGTAACAAATGGTTTCTATTTCAATGTTACCGATCTGATTGTTACAGATCTGACGAATTTCCCGTATTTTGTTAGCTAAACATCGCTAATTAAAGATTCGAAACCTAAAAACGCATTATTATGTTCATGACAATAAATTCGTTTTTATCATACAAAAATAAATAAAAAAATTAATTAATTTTGCTTTTCAATTTGCGTTACCGATCTGATCTTTCATTTGGTAGACACAGAAAAATAAAGATTGAAAAAATCTTACCTGTAATTCTATGAAACTGAAGACGGAACTTTCAACTGAAACTTGCACATTACACAAAGGGGTTTCATCACACGCAATCAGTTGGCGCCAATTTAAATGTTTTGATAGGAAATAACATCCCGGAATTCGGTGTTACCGATCTGATACGAAAACTTGGGACAAGCATATATTACGTTTTTTTTCGATGTACATTTATATTTTCTAAAACATGAGAGTCAATATTTATAAATAAACATGAAATACATTGTTTCCGCCGATACTTGTTTTTGCCGCGATGTTTTATAACACACAGGATTTTTTTAAAGATCGCGATTCGTACCTGGGACACGTTACCGATCTGATTTTGAAGCAATAAAAAAATTCCCTTGTCATAAAGTAAAAGTAAAACTTGAAAATTTTGTCATGGATTGAATGTAAAACGAAGTTTACTATATGAAAAAAAATATTTCTTGGGTTTTTAATTGGAAGTGTTTCATAAATTTATCTGGGACACAAATTGGCACTTTTCCTAATATTCACCCTTTAGATTAATCATTTAATTCTGAGAGCTTGATGATGAAAAACTGCAAATGCTTGTTCCTTAACAAAAACTTTAACAGTTGTGACCATACAATACGTGATTGTGCATTTGATTTTTTTTACAAGTCACATGTTTGAGAAAAATGAACCAATCAGATTGAAAATAGTAAAATAAGAATTGTTTAAAGTATTTGAATGCTTCTTATTAGTTAATTTGAAATTACTGGTTAATTATTGGAAAACAGATCCAATGTGGCCAAAACAGGAGCATCTACCCTATTGATTATTTTTCTGTAAAAAGATAATTCAGTGATTTAACTCTAGGTGAATAATGTAATATTATTCTAAATCCATTTGGATTTTACTTATTTGTGGCTTTTTTTTATAAGATACGAGAATAAGTTGCCATAATTACTATAATGTTATGTTTATTGCTAGTTCAATATGTGGCATTCTGCTTATAATGTGAGCATATATCCTGTTATATATTCTATTAAATTTACAATATATAATGTTCTTTTATATACAGGGTGGTTATAAATTGGTTATTATTGCACCCATTTCAAAAATTAAAAAAAAAAAAACAGTGATGTTATAACTACAGTTTCTTTTTTTAAAATGAGAGAACATTTTTAAAAGTTTTTTTCATATAGATAACACGCCAGTACTGTAGTCCAGGTGGTCGTAAATTATTGGACATCTCCCATTTTTGAGCATCGTCATTATCTGCAAAAATATTAAAGCTAGAAGAAAATAAAAGAATGTATTTGTAGAGAATTTTACGCTCTTTAATTTGTTAAATCAATTGTATCTAATTCGAAAACTGAACAGTTTTCGAGATATTGAAGAAAAACTGAAAAGGAAACCAGAAAATGTGCATCGGCTTCTGCTGATCGGTAGCCAATGCGTATGGAAATCTCTCGCTATAGCAAATTTAGAATGCCTTAATGGAATGCAACCCATCTGAAAAAAAAAAAACCTTTTTTATTTGCTCTTTTATTTAAAAAAAACTACAGATGTAACATTATTAATTCCTTTTTAATTAATTTTTGAAATGGGCCAATAATTTATGATCACCCTGTATTCTATAATTAGTCTAATATACAGCATTGTGCATATTTACAATGAAGTCCAATATGATAAGAATTGTTAGAAATGTACCAATGGAAAAAGCATTGGATTCACTTAGCTCCAACTGAAAATAGTGTATCGCAATCATATCAAGCTAGTAGCTGGTTATGTTGGCCCTCATTTGGTATTTTTACATTGTGTTTAATATATTATTATGTCATAAGTTTTTATAAAAATTCATTCGCTAACCCCAATTATTATTATTTTTAATTTGACATTTATATCAATGAACTACTGAAGTTGGAGATCCTTGATTTTGTACGTAATTAATGATGGATCTTGAAAAAACACTCGCAGATTTGCTTAGTTCAGTGTGAGCATTTTTTATACTTGTGAAATGTTTCTCATAAGATTAAGAACAATTAGTTACCTCATCAGTTTTCTAATGCAGTCTCCTCGCATATTTCCTCCCAAGTAGCAAACATGGCCCAACAGAAGGTTGCTAAGTGTCTGAAAGGAAAAATTAATTTTTTCAACCTGTTTTAATTAGAGTAAATTTTTTCATGCCTAGCTTTTGAAATTAGTGTATGTTTCTATAAAAAATAATAAAAATGTGTAGTCAAATATGTTCCTGTATATATATATGCAGGTTACATGAACTTAGATCTTGGCTATTTTGCTCTTTGCAATTCTTTCACTTTTCATCATTTGATTAATCTACATACTTTACATTATAGATCATCTGCAAAGAAGGATATTTTTTTTTTTTTTTGCTTTGTTTGCATCATTTTGTCATGCATGCTAAATTATTTTAATCGTAATGTTCAACTGACATACTGCAGCTTGAATGCTGATCCTGGTTATTTTCTTTTTACTCTGATATTTCCTAGAGCAACTTTTTGGTGTGACTGATGAATTATTTTTTTTCATATTTTTGCTGCTTATCATGAAATTCTTACTATAAAATTGTTATGGAAAAGGGCAGATTTGTTTTTAAAATTGTTACTGGGGGATTGCTAGTTTGCAGCTCCAATAAAATTTCTCTTAAAGTGGGAATAACAGTAGCAACAAAGAGGTGTCAAGTAGCAGCAGGAAATAAAAGATATTAGAATTTTATTAATAGGATTTTTTCTTTCATTAATACTGTTACAAAGCTATAAATTCGTTTCCAAGAGATGCTAATCTTGGCGACAAAATTGGCGACTTGGCGATAAATTTGGCGACCTTGGCGACAAATTTGGCG
>BGPR01000815.1:162467-195844 GCA_013235015.1 Araneus ventricosus | reverse complement strand
TTTTTTTTTTTTTTTTAATATTCCTTGTTCAGAGGCCGCTAAGTGAGCACTGGGCAGATTTTTTAAACTTTAAAAGACATCCTACAGCTTTGCTATCCGCTGGAGCCAGACCTAGTGGCTTCGCTAGCACATTGAACTTATAAGCTTAGTGAAATCATAGCTTCATTTGTGACGTAATCCGAAGGTCGCCAAGCTCAGGGGCTGCTATAATAAGGAAGGAACGAATATATAATAAAGAAGTACAGATTATTTTTATGATAAGACTACTTTCTACTTAAAATGATTTTTTAATTATTCCTTCTCCTCGATTGGCAATTTTTGACAATTCATTCTTATGACCACAAAAAAATACATTTCACGATAAAACATAATTTCAGGATGTATTTTTGTTTACATTACATAAGTGGAATACACATTATGTACTTTTCGCAGTGTGAACAATAATTAAATGTATGTAGATTGAATTTTTGAGTATAAATGTTTTTCTCCTCTCTAACATTTTATTTTATTTGAAGGAGACGGAAGCTATTCTTCGAAGAGAAACAAAAGTTACCGATGACGGTAAGTTACCAGAATCCGCCCAGAATGGATCAGATGTGAGCAGTGTATTATCCACTTATAAAAGGTAAGGAACAGCTTTCATATATGGCATCACTGGCGATATTTTGTTATTTGGCAACTTTTTTATTGCGTAAACAAACATGTCATCAGGTGTGTTGCCTAAACAATCATGGCGACGGTTTTTTTGCATAGCCAAACATAGAATCATGGTTTACGCAATAAAAAAGTCGCCAAATTAATAAATATCGCCAGTGATGCCGATTCTCAAAGCTGTACCAAAGTTAAATCTTGGTATGTTGTGAAATTATTTTTTAACTTGGGGGATTAATTAGAATGAAATTAAACATAACTGTTATCTATATGTTATTTTAGTGAAGGAGATCCTGATATCTATGAAGATACCTATGTTGGACTTAAAAAGTTCATTGGAACTGCTTTGGATACGTACAGAGTAAGTTGCTTGAAAAATAACTATTTAGCATAAAATTAGCATCATTAGAAATAATTTTTATATAGTTTGATATTTTTATTTGTGAAAAAATTGACAAGTTTTAAAAATATTTTGCAATTTCTTTTTTCAGGAACCTCTGACCTTAAAAATATTATAATATGCATATAATTTTTTCTTTCTTTTGCTTTGTATGTTATTTATTTGCTGGAAAAGATAGGCCGTTTATAGTTTATATAAAGGTAATTTCACAAAAGTTATGGTTGGGAGAAGAAGTTAATATAAAATATATACCTTACAAAGTTTGAATATTCCAATACATGCATTAATAAAAGAAAGTTTTAACAGATAAAATATTTTACGAGAAAAAAAAATCTTAAATAATGGCTTAATTTAATTTGCTTTTTGAATTTTCCTTTTTGTCAGTTAAATAGATTTTTCATATTATTATAATTAAAATATCTAATTTTCTGTTTTAGTAATATTTGTGTTAAATATATATCAATTTGGCTATAACAGTGATGGTTATTTAAACATATTAATTTCCTGAAAAATACAGTTTCTACCATAGAATACATGGCTTATAAAAATGTATTGATTCATCACTTGTGATGTATCCTTTTAACTCAATGTGATGTATGATGTGCCTTTTCCTTATTTTTTATTTATCTATTTTTAGAAAATGTGGAGCCAGTAATTATTTAAAATAATTATTTTAAGTTCAGATTTCTATATTTATACAGTGAAACCTCTCTGAGCGGCCACCCCTCCGTTCCGAGAAAAATTGGTCGCTCTGAAGGGTTTCGTTACAATTACAAGATAATTGCTATAATACATAATATAAACAAGTCTGACACATATTTCTTATTTAAAATGAAGTTTGAGACTTATCTAAAGAGAAAATAGTACTTTATTTAATAATTTTTTACATTTTTTGAAAAAAGGATACAATTTGTGACTGTTTTAAGTTTTTACCCTTCTCGGAAAAAAACCATTTTTTTCAAGTTCGGTTTTCAGTTTAAAAAGTAAATCTCTAGCCGATGCGTTTGTTAAATGGGATGGGCGAACCCACCCGGCAGCCGTTCAGAGGGGTTGGGTGGCCGTTGCTAGGGGTTATTTTAACATTAGGTCTATGGGCCGAAAAATACGTGCCTCACAAAATTGGCCGTTAAGAGGGGTGGCCGTTCGAAGAGGTTTCACTGTATATAGTATTATTTACTTTGAAGAGAAAATAATATTCCATTGATTTTTTTTTTTTCCTTCACAATTAATTCGGTTTTTAATTTATAACTTCAGGTTTTAAATGCTTATTGCATTTTCAGATAATAAATGCAGTTGATCTTTATTTCATATTAGCTGGGTAAATCTAAATACTGTTCTTTTGTAAGATTGGCATGAAATTTCGGCATCAAAATTTTTGATATTTAATGTTAATTGTTTAATTTTTTTCAGCATGAACTGTCAATGATTCTGTATCCAGTTTTTGTTCACATGTATTTAGAATTGGTTTATAATGAGCATGAAGCCCAAGGTAATGTATTTTTATTATTTATATACTCTAAATTCAATAAGAGAAATTTTAAGATTAATTGAAAAATGGACAACACGAAAGCCATTTGGTTGCAAGTCATATTTTAGGAAAATGTTCTGTGTAAATATTTTTATCACTTAATTCAATTTATTTTATCATTAAGCCACAGAATGAGATTTCATGCGTTCTCCTTCCTTAAAGTTATAAGAATTTTTTTGACTAACAGAATATTTTAATGTCGAATTCTTTCATACCAGATGTTTTATATGTAGGTATTCAAATCATAAAACTGAATGAATTTCTGAGGAAGGAGGGGGGGGGGCAAATACTTTGTCTTATATTTACAGTGATGGTGAGTAGGGAGGACGGTCACTCCCTACTTTTTGCGGAGGAAATTAAATTTTTATTTCTTTTTAGCTGCCTAAAACTAGGAATTATAAAAAAGCAATAGTGTCCAGAAAAGCTAGCTAATTTTGTAACTAAACTTTTAAATTTTGTCTACCCCCTTTTTGCGGTCTTTTTTTTTTTGCTTTAATCTTTTCCCCCCCCCCCCCCCCAAAAAAAAAAAAACTTTTCCCATCCAATCCCCGCCACTGTATATTTAAGCAGCTGTAAATGATGTTTGGTCTTCAAAAGCATGATAGACAGTGTGTACAAATTTTTCCATTGCGTTTTTAACATAAATACAATATTTGTTTGCTTTATTTATAAAATTATATATATCGTATGCTATATTGATTTTCTAAGATGCTATGGTTACTTTTATTAGTGTTTTGCTGTAATTTAAAAGTTATCAGTATTGGAAAGCATTCAGATTAGGAATCATGAAATAATTTTATGAGAAGTAGTATAACAACCATTCTAAAGTTTTTTCTTTTTTCATTGTAATATAATAATTGTAAATGTGAATTAGTGTACTATAATAATTATAAATAATGTAGTATAATAATATTAAAATATCTGCAGAAAAGTCTTTCTTTTAGATTTGCATCAAATCATTAATGTCCATTTGTATGCTTATGGATTGATTTTTTTAAGAATAAATTTGGTGCTATTAGACTAATTATACATTTTACTAATTTGACCAAGATAAAAAAAAAAATAATGATAAGCAGTAATTTAGAGCTCGAAGAAGGTTATTTGTTTTATATCTTGCTCTGTTTGATACCTATGCTTGACTTTTTTTTTTAGCAAAATATTTCATGGAAAAATTTGGTCCAGAACAAGAAGAGTACTATCAAGAAGATATCAAAAAGCTATCTTGTTTAAGAAAAAAAGAACACATGAAAGGAAATGAACTCATGGATAGTTTTCGGTAGGTGTAAAATTCAGGTAGAATTTTTTTATATTACTTGTGTGATAATGCAGCACTTTGATATAGGAAAAATATTGGTTTTGTTTGGTGCCTAAAAGTAGCAATTTAATTTTCTTTTTAAAAAAGCAAGAAAATGTGATACAAATTTTAATTGCTATTTAAAATTTTAAAATTGCAATTATATACTTTTAATAATATATATGTGGGTCTAAATCGTTTTTTTTTTTTAATTAGATCTGGACAATTTACAGTTCGAATGTCAAGGGATACTTACAACTTTCTGAAAAGACATTTGCAAGATAAAAGAAATACTGTACTTCAAAACATTATCCAAGAACATTTGTATCTCGATGGTAAGTTTTCTTTTTGTAACTTTTTTACATATATAATCAAAATGGGAAGAAAAAATAAATAAGCAGTATTAAAAAAAATTGTCATAAACTAAATCAAATAGCATAAAAATCGGAGAAGTCCAGGGCTTCCTGAAATATTTGTTGAAAATGTAGTTGATATGAATTATATTAATATGTTTCCAGGCGTGGTTTGTGTTCATTATTTATCCAGATTTTTTACCTTCTCCAATCCTAAATTTCAGGATTTTTTAGATTTACCATCTGTCTCAAACTTTGATTTAGAACAAATATATCATTAAGGTAGTGTAATAATTTTAGATTGTATCAAAATCAAAGGAGTAATAAAACTTATTGTTGAAATAAATTAGTGAAAATCCAGTCATTTTGTTAAAATATGTGTTTTTGTGCTTCACATTAACAGTCGCAATTATTTGAAATTATGTAGGATTTTTGCAGCCTACTAGTTTTCAGGATTTTTGAAATGGAGTCTCAGTCACCCCTGAGTTTCTGAACTGTATCTTCAAGCTTAAGAATTTTTTCTTTATTTTTAATGCAGTGTCATTGGTCTTTTATAATTTGACTGAGATTTCTATTCTCAATGATTCAATAATTTATGAAATGTTTGAAACCTTTCTGTTCTAAATTTCAACTTTTGTTGAATCATTTTTAGTTGACCATCATTTGTGAATGTTAATGCTTTCCGATTTTGGAAATAAATTCTGTATGCTGATTAAGAGCTTGTAAAAAAAATAACTAAATATTTCGAGATGTTGATTTATATGTAAAATATCTGTAGATTAGTATTCTATTGCTGTCTAAGAAAAAAACTTATTGTATTAATCAGCTTTTAATTGCATAATACTTTTTGTTTGCAGTTTATGAAGGAATATCAAGAACAAAGCAACAAGTTGATAATACTGCTGGTGCTCTTATTGGTGAAGCTGCCAGACAAGGTATGCAAATAACTGTTGTTTTTGTAAATATATAACCTAGCGAGAACCCTCTTTTGTTTATATGCAAATAAGGGGGGGGGGTGTAAATTTATAACTTAGCGAGGATCCATCTTTTTTTTTTACATTTAAAAAATCTAAATTTTCCATTGTGAGTAAAACCAATAAAAAAATTGCTGATACTTTTACTTTTATCATGAATTAAATACTTTATCATAGAGATAGAAACTATCCTCTTACCTTTCACTTTAGTGCAACATGAAATTGCCCAGTTTCTGTTTTTAATGTCATTGCTTTGTTAAATTATCACAAACTATAATAATATAATACCTGTTTAATTGAGAAAAATTATGAAATGTATTTTTTAGATTGTAGTTTAAAATCATTTTATATGACCTATTTAAGTCAAATGCTTTGTTCATAATTATTAATCAATGCTAGATTAAGTTTTTAAAGTTGCCATTGGGTGCAGCATAGTCAAATTAATGTCTCGTTCGCCGCAAAACACCAAACCAAAGTTGCCATCCTAAACACATGTCAGTTTGAGTGAACCAGCCCAAATTCCAGGTCATTCTGTCTGTACAGCTCTTAATTCATAATCTGAAATTTGGAATCAAATTAGAGAGAAATTAATAGTCGAAAAAGAAAATGAAATTATTATTATTATTATTATTTTTTTTTTTCAATTCTGTTTTTCAACCTAAATGAGCTTAATCTGCACATTTCACTGTTGAAAACCAGCCTTAAGATATTTTCGTCAAAAATAGATTTTTGGACTGTTGTTTACTTTACAGTGAATATATTCGATCATCAGCATAGCATCAGATTTTTGTCAGTAGGTTAATTAAAGTTTTTCACCAGCAAGGCTGCAAAAATAAAGAGTTTAAACTGTGTTTTTTTTTGGTTATTTATAAAATTCAAAAATATCTTGCTCCTTATTCTATATCTGATAATTCAAAAATATTTAGAATTTATCTATCATAAAATCAAGGTTGAAATTTGGAATCATTAAACTTTTTGATAGAAAATTAATTTTATTATACAGCAGATAATGTGTACAAAATAGAAATGTTTAAAGAAATTCTAAAAGTTTTACAATAGGTTTTTTTTAAATGAATAAACTTCATTAAAAATTTGGAACTAATGAGAAATGTGTTTTGAATTTTCCTTCTTTTATGTATGATTTTACATGAATCGTACTTCAAAGCTTATTTTTTTTTTCTTCCTAATTAGCCAATAAAGCCAAAGTATATTATGGTTTATTGAAAGAGCCTGAAATCCAGATACCATTAGATGATGATGAAGAGGGACAGGATGGGGAAGAAAAACCCAAAGTAATATTTTGTTACTATTATCTTTCTATTTTTGCATGTAATCAAGGTTTTAATTAGAGTCGTCCATTAAAACTCTTCAGTAGTCATGCCTGAAATATTTTTTTAAATCCCTGTAATTTTAATTTGTTATTTTTGTGTATACAATGCACAGAAAAAGTATTGTAATTTAGAATGTGAGATTTTGATGAATCTCCATGTTTTAAAACTCGCTGAGTAAAAAAAAAATAGTATTTTGTGTCTATCTATCTTTAGCATGACAATTCAAAAAGAAGCATCCATGTAAGTGAAATTTGCTATGTGGGCTTTGCACCCAAATTGTCTGCATCAAATTTTGGATCAAATCTTCCAAAGAATAGACTGCCTATTATGTGTGCATGTGTGAACATGATAAGTTCAAAACACAATGAACAAGCTATATAAAGTTTGACGAGTGGTATTTGTATAAAATTTATAGATCTGCATCAAATTTTAAAATAAATCTGTCAATGCATAGACTGTATGCTTCTTAGATAGAAATATATAAGAAAGTTGGCGAGAAGACGCTCCAAATTTTTAAAAATACATATAAGCTTTTTTGAATATGAAATGGAGTTTTATTACATTACTCCAATTAATTAATATAAAGTTAGTAGTTAAATTAATAGCTTGAAGTAAAAAAAAAAAAAAAGTACTCTAATGATGCTATGAATAGTTTTGGCAAATTGTTTCATATATTTGCATTTATAAATCACTGAAGGCTATTGGTTTTGTATTTCGCACAAGGTTGGTGGAAGTTGAATTTTTATTAAGAATGTTTATTATACTTTTTTTATAATTCTTAAATTAAGCATATTTTTTAATTAGAAAAAGAAGCAAAAAAAAGACCCACTTTTGTCGAAGAAAGGTAGAAATGATCCAAATGCTCCTCCACCGAACAGAATACCACTTCCAGAGTTGTAAGTTCATCTTGATATTCTTTGCATGTCTTTGATCATCTTCTAATGCATCATTGTTGTATATCATCTAAGGTTTTAATACCAAGTGTTTTGTGTATGGATTTGTATAAATGTGTTTTTTCTGAATTTAGAAAACAATAAAAGCATTCTTATTTTGTGTTTTATTATCAGGCGTGATGCTGATAAGTTAGACCGAATAAATGCTATACGAGAGGGCTTGAAGAGAGCTCGTCTGGGACCAAATAATCTTCCATCAATTTGTTTCTATACATATTTGAATTCTCATGGAGGGTAAGTTAATTTTTTTTTAATAATTATTTTTGAACAAATTAACATTTTTCTGTATTTAGTATTTTGATTTTAAATCATACGGATGTATTCCAGCTGTGTATTGCAGAGATGAATGAAAAAGATAAGAGTTTGTCAGAGCAAGCTTTTCATGGTTTCTTGCTGTTTTTTGATTATTCATAAAAATGATATTTGTATCTTCTAATAATTATTGCCATTATCAAAAATCTTGTTTTCATGTTGTACAGTTATTATTAAAAAAAATTTCAAGAAATTGTGTAATGTCCATTTTTTATATTGCCTTGTTTATTGGGAAAAAAAAGGCTTTATGAAAATTAAAATATTGTTTTTAATTTCAATTATATATTGTAGGGTGACCTGTGCCGATATTTGTGAAGATTCGAGTCTGTTAAGTGCTGGTGCATCTGATTCACTTGTAAGGATCTGGAGTCTTAACAGCAACAAACTTAAAGCAATGAAACCAGCATCAGATCTGGAACATGTGGACAAAGAAGCAGGTAAATATCTTTAGGAAGTTGTTTTTTATAAATTGATTGTAAAATTATTCTAGAATAAAATTACATTTTACTTTTAACAGTTCATCATTTATAAAATAGTGAAGTAAAATATTCAATTTTATCATATACATTCATATTAAATTCATTTATAACGCTAACATACATGGCACAGAAAAGAGGTTAATTTCTCTTTTGTGGATGGCAACGGTCGGTTTGTTTACAAAACAAAACTGGTAGCCATTTTAGGCATAACTTTATAAGTATAGCCTACTGCTATATTAGATCTCGTGTAAAACAACTTTTTCTCAAAAAAAAAAAAATGAGCTTAAGACAGAGATCACCATATTTCTTACAATATAATGAGACATATTTCTTACATTATAATGAAACTTTGGATAAAATTGTTCTAAAGAGATCACTTAGAAATGAAGCAGATTGGTTTAAGCGAGCCTTAGAATTATTGTCAACATTGTGTATTGGGTACTTTTCCGTTATATAAACACCACTTTTTTGTCTTTGCAAATTTTCTTGGAGTGCTGATTCGCCACCTTGGCTCAAATTCTTTCTTGGCGATAGTTGACGTGTGCTGTATTTTTTGCTAGCTGAAGTGTCGAAAGCCAGAATGCACCAATTTAGCCAAAAATACATGGTGTGCATATAATGGAGCGTAGATACTCTGTGCGGGATCAGCTAGTTTCAAATATTATGCCAGAATGTTGAATTTGTCAATTCAAAAAACAGATATTAACAAAAAAGTCTATTCTTAATATTTGAAAAGGTGATGATGTAATGCTTTACTTTTAAACAAAGAGCATTACATCATGTTTTACTAGATTTCCTTTCATTTCTAATATAAAGCTCTCATTTTCTCATTTGAATACGTGATTATTTGGTATACCTTTGATATACAACATCACTGGTGATAATTTTGTTTTGGCGACTTTTTTCAACTGCTTCAGGATCCCATTGGCGATATTTTGTTTTGGCGACTTAACGATACAATGTTTGGTTAGGCGACAAGAAGTCGCCAATCAGGGTTGCGGTGATTTAAATCAGTTGATTAAAATCACTGATTTAAATCAACAGATTTTTTTTAAAAAAATCACTGATTTAAATCACTTTATTTTAAATATCAAGTTAATCTGCTTTAATGAAATAAAATTGTTCTTGTATCTTTAAGTAGTGATTTTAAAATATTTTTAAATGTATATTTAAAGAAAGAATATATAGAACATAAAAAAATATTTCATCGAATTGATGTAACTAGAGTATTTTCCATATCTTTATTTTTGAGAACGCAAGCAAATTAGATTTTAACCCTTTGCGGCGCAAGGCAATAATTTTTTTGAAATATGATAAGAAAACATCATGAATGGGTTTAGTTTATTGTCTAGACATAGAATCTACAAAAAAAGGTTTTTTAAAAAACTTGCTTCATTCCAGGAGGGGGGGGGGGTGACCCGAATGGGTCACCTCCTCATGAGAACCCCCTTAGATACAGCCACCTTGATACACTCGAAAATTATTGTTGAATCTTACAGAAAATTATAAATTAAAACTTCAAGAATATTGGAGCAAAATTTTCGAGTTATTTTGCTAAAATTTTTAAACGTTCAGAACTAAAAAATTTCTTATCTCTGAGTCAAGGAATTTTCCCAAACTTTATCTCTAATAATTCCTATTCTGAAACAAAATTTCATAAGACTGCCATATACATTCTAAAAGGAGTACTATTAGCCCTATCCTAAACCTATTATTTTCCATTTATAGTTGAATTGAACGGTTGAGAAGCGAGTGAAATTAGGTGTGCCATTAACTGGCACACTTCGAGCAAAGGGTTAAATAAATCTTTAACGAGCAACACAATAAAATGCAAAGTATGAGAGACTCCTTTTTTTTATAAAATAAAATAAATATTGTGAAAGGATCATGTTCACAAAGAAAGAACATAGTAAAATGCAGTGAGTTTCATTTTAATATTGGCAAAAACTAAATAGTGTTGGGGACAACAAATTTTTATATTGCAATAATGTTCCAATGTAAGATAATTAAGTAATGCATATAAATGCTCCAAAAGATACTTATAAAAGGCAATGTTTGCGAACTTGTGCGCAATGTCCGGACGAATCTATCAAACTTACAGTCATGAAATTTGGCGCACAGGTAGTCCTGATGGTGACTCAATGCACCTTGAAGCCTGAATTTAAAATTTTATCTAGAATTTTTTTTTATTTAATGTTTTGGGTCAAATAGATTAGGAGTAGAGAAAGCTTCAAAACTTGTGTTTGTAATGAAACAAATGAACAGCTGAGTGTAAAATTCCATAACATTCTAACATACAATAATATATCTATAGACAAGAAATGACAATTTTTATTATATTGTTCCTATTTTCCTTAATAAAATTGTCTTATATTTTAAAAGTATATTATTGTTATATTTTAGTTCACAAATATTTTTTAAATAGTTGTTACATTTTTGAATTAAATTTTTTGAATTTGTTTTCTTTAAAGAAAGTACACCTTAATAAATGGTATGTTGTTATATATATATAAGTCTATGACTGTAACACTCATTGTCTAATATACAAATGTTAAATATATATAGTTTTTAAAAAAATCATTAAAATCAAAAAAAATCTTGATTTAAATCAAAAAAATCCGATTTAAATCAAATAAATCGATTTTTTTGAAAAAAATCAAAAAAATCGACAACCCTGTCGCCAATACAAGATTATCGCCAATGATGCCATATATCAAAGCTATTCCAATTATTTGAATGCAATGTTCATATTTTTCTTACTTGAGTTAATTCATAGTTGTATTAGTATTAAAAGTACTGTTTCCATAAAGGTAGCTAAGATGAGGATTGGTTGAATTTTATTCAAATTTCACGAAAAAAACTTTAGAACAGACAACTGTATCTAACCATGATGCTGCTTTTTGAAGCATGTTAGACTTGAAATCTAATGTTTTTAAGGAAACTTCATTTAATGAATGTCAGGTTGTTCACTAATCATATGAGAAAATGTTTTTTTTTTTTTGTAATTATCTGTATATTAATGGTATTTTTTTTTTTTCAGACGATGTGCTGTATCGAATGATGGACGAAAAAAATGCCACCGATATGAGAACACTAATTGGTCATAGTGGCCCAGTGTTTTCCACCAGTTTCAGTCCTGATAAGAATTTGTTGTTGTCTTGTTCAGAGGATTCCACAGGTAATTTATATTCTCAACCTACAATGTATTTGGTAATATAATTTATATACATACAAGGTGTCTGTGAAGAGTTTTTCAAAATTCAGAGCAAAAAGGCAGGTTCTGGTGAAATATTTGTTGTTAAAAGGGGAGGAAAGGAAACTTGTTAATTTTAATAGTACCTTGTCGAGTTTCAGCTTTTCATTTTCATTTGTTGTGTCTAATTCCACTTGGTCTTGCTTAATAAACCAAATCCATGAGTCATGGGACTTATGATGAAGGGAAGGTGTGTATCTTGCATTGTTCAAAGCAACCTTGAAAGCACACGGTATTGCCCAAGGTAGAAGTCTGACTTTAGCTTCAATATATAGGAGTTGATGTCCTTCCTGAATGACTTTCAGAAGTAATCGGTCCACATTTGTGTTTCACCTGGAGCGAAAATCTCCAACAGCCAACAAGACCATGGTGGCCATTGCTAAAGCAGTATTGCAATATTGTATCCGTCTACCAGTGTTTGAATATTTCTAGTTAATAGCATAGGCTGAGGATGGAACTCGTAACCTTTTGATTGAAGTTTATCTGTCTTATGGCACTTTAATTTTCTAGGCAACTGGTTGCTTTTTTTTGCTAATTTAAATTAATGAATTACTGAAATATTATGCATAAGTCTGGGCTTCTTTAAAACATTTGTAGTGTTTATTGCTTGGAACTTTTACAAATGTTGTGAAAAAGTACTGGAAAGCTTGTGAATGGATAGCTTACAACTAGCATGTGCAAACAGTGTATTCTCTTTGTCTATTTTGTATTATATTTTAAATAACATTTTTGTTAATTAAATTAAAATTTCAGTAATATTTTCGAAATTACCCTTGTAATTTTGCAGTTTGTTTCAAAGCCCAAAGTTATTGAGAAAAATGGAGTCATGAAATTTTGTCCCCCATATGTAGCTTGGTAGATGCATATATACTGAGGGCATTTATTTGTCAAATGTCTGGTCATATTTTTTTCTTTCAATGTTTTTTTTTTTTTTTTTCTCTCTTCTTTTGTGCTGGCCTAGTGATATAAATATGCTTGTTATATTCTGCATTAATTCTAAAAGAATATTGCTTTAATTTCACTGAAATCTAATAAACAATCTATTAATCTACAAACTTTTACTGTAATAATGCAATTCGGTAAACCTTTTTAATCTATTAATCTTTTGTGAAAGTTAACAATCTTTAGAATTCTTTGAGCATAGTGAGTCTTGTATAGTTTGCAAATTTGAGAAGAAGTGTGTTTTGTATGATTAAAATGATAAAAGAGTTCTTTTTTATTTTTAACAGTTCGGTTATGGAGCTTACAAACTTGGTCAAATGTGGTTTGCTATAAAGGGCATTGTTTTCCTGTGTGGGATGTTAAATTCAGGTAATGACATTTTTTTAACATTTATCATTTTTTTTTTGTACAGTTTTATGTACTCTATTTGTTTTAAATTTAGTCTATTTTGTGATATGAAAAAAAAAAAGTTTTAACTACTAATTTTTGCTCTTTGAAATTCTTCTTTATTACTTAACATGACACTTCTATTCGTTTAATTTCTCATTAGTTTATTTTTTTTATTATTCATTCTGTTTTTTAATATTTTAAGCTAATAAATGCTTGATAATTTTCTTTTCGAAGTTTAGGGATAACATTTTCCTGAATACATACTAATGAATTAAAATATTTATTTTTTACAGTCCATATGGATATTATTTTGCATCATGTGGTCATGACAAAGCCGTTCGTCTGTGGGCAACAGATTACCATCAACCTGTGAGGTTATTTTCTGGACATGTTTCTGATGTAGATGTAAGATATTTTTTTTCTTTTCTAAATCCTATATAAAAAATGTGTTACTTGTGAAACTTGAGTTGGTTATCTAAGTTTGAATGCTTTGAAAATGTGAAGTAAAATGTAGAGATAACGGAAGCATAGGTGTGTGCATTCAAGGATGATTGTATTCTGGATTCATCTGTAATTTCTTATTTTTTCAGAGATTCACTATCTGAAATTTTATTTTATAACAAATATATCATTAAGATATAAAAATTTAAGACTTTTAAATTATATTAAGTTTAGTGACGTAGTCAAATTTCTTGTGTGAGTGAATTAGTGAAAATCAGACGTTATGTTGAAATATGCATGTATGCATAGCATTCTGAATTATTCGAAAATTGACATATTTTTACACCACATTAGTTTTCAAGATTTTTGAAATGGAGTCGCAATCACTGCTGTGCATTTTCTACCTTTTGGATTTGTTCTCTCTGGGTTTTGCAGGATGCTGTTTTAAATACTTCGCTATTAGTTATGTCATTGTTCAGTATCTTTGTTAGTACATGCCTTACCAAACGAACAAAATTTAAATATATATATATTACATTGAAGAGTAGAAGAAACAGATGTTTGTGTTTCATTACCACAAATAATAGCTTTTCATTAATTAACCTTTTTGCATGGGCTCAATATTTTGAAATCGACTTCGTCTGGGGGCTCTTTCAGTGCTTTTCTTGAGGGATAAGAAAATTTCACCACGGTGTTCGAGAAGAGGGCTGGTCACGTGACAGTGTGAGAAATGCTGAGTGATAAAAGGGAGTGTCTTCTGTTGGAAGCTGAACATTTACGCCTCTCTTTAAAAGTACACAGGTTGGGGAAACTGGTGAACAGCGAGGGAGAATGACAATGAGCCTCAACACCTGTGTTAAGCGAAAACACCCCCGGATATCGGGTCATTCATCAAAGTGACCCCTGAAGAGTGAATGGCCAATTATCCTGTTGTGTCCCCATCTAAACGAGCTGACCACATGCGTGGTGAAAATTCCTTCCCTCCCTGGGATTCTGAGATTTGTCACAGTTTGAGATGCCTCTCGGAGGGGACTGTAGATGCATGTGACAGCGTATGTCGCAGCCCACGCGAAGATGTTAACTTATCTGAATTCTTTTTTAAAATTTATATATTGTTTTATCACCTTTTCTCAACTCTTCCCCAAGCTTTATGTTAAAAAAGCATATAATTTTAAATTGAATGAAAAAGTAATATAATAATAAGTTATCTTTCACATTTAATTTGCGAATAGTTCTTTTTGTGACAAAACAAAAATGATTTCATAATTTTTGTTTGCCTCATGTAGGTTCTCTTAATTAATTTTTTTAAAAAATGTTCATCATTTGAAGTTGAAATTTATGATTTTGTATTAATGACCATGAAAAGTTTATCAAAATTCAATTCTTAAGAATAAATTTCTTGCTTGTTTTTATCTTATGTGTAAAGCTTTTGTAATAATGATTAAAAATGTTCTTTCTGTTTTTTTAATGGATGTCTTTGATTATATTAAGATTATTTGGTCTTTCTTTGCAGTGTGTTCAGTTCCATCCAAATTGTAATTATCTTGCTACTGGCTCAAGTGATCGCACAATCAGGTTATGGGACATTCTGTCTGGCAGTTGTGTGAGGTTTATGACAGGACACAAGGTTATTATAATTTTTTTTTTTTAACTTTATGAAACTTATTTTCTGTGAATCGTGTATTCTGGCTTGTTAATAATCACTTTTAGTATATTTTAAGCTCACGGTTGAAATTAAATTAGGAAGCTAAAATGAAATTTTCATTATTCATGTGCAGCTTATAAAAAGAAAAATGAGGGGGGGGGGCATAGGTAATATATTTTTCCATCATACATTTTATAAACCTTATTTTCTGGAATAAAAAACCTTCTAAATTTTATTATTCTTTACATGCACGTCATACCATTAAAATAAAAAAAAAAATCCTTTTCTTGTAATGCATATAATATGTAGAAAAGTAATTCAAATTTTCTTTCTCCCTTTTGCATTGCCCTTCTTTGCTTTTTAATGAAACAGTCCTTTTAACAATTCAAAACTATTCTGATCAACTTCAAAAAAATGCAGTTACTATCATTTTTATCCAGTTTTTGTTGCATGTGAAATAAACTGGGAAACGTTTGGTATAATGCATTTGTTTCATTAATAAAGTAGACTCTCTAATCCGATACATATGGAACCAGACACCTGTCAGATTATAGAGAGTGTCCGGACTATAGAGGGTCAATAGAAAAATCACGTACTGAAAGGGGGAAGTTTCAATTGGAAAGAATGACTCATCACCAAGTAATATATTCCAACAGGTGCTTCTGACTAGTGGGAGTGTCGGGTTAGAGAGGGTCTACTGTATTACATTTCAAAAGACCTTCCATAAACACCAAGGAGGACAAGGTCTTATTTAATTTAATGCTTTTGATATTTATTCTTCTAACAAGCTGTTACCCGCGACTTCGTGCGCGAAGAATTTGAATTATTAATTTTTTTTTTAAATTCACGAATGTAAATGTTTCGTTACATGTTGAAATGGGAAATTAAAAGTTTTGACTGTTGCCAATACATAATTGGACGACTAACAGGAGTGTATGCTGTTATAGTTAGGTAATTTGTTTATCTATGCTAACACACTTTTGTATCCTACGTTTTTTCTTTTAAGTTTTTTACACGGATGTAGAGGTTTTGTGGTCTGGATACACGTGAACACGCCATATATAGTTGTCCATGGGAAAAATATTGTTTTTCCAAATGTACGCCTGCCCCTTTGAATGTCTGGCCCTGAACCTGGCAAATGCTAATTTTAAAGGGAATTGTTACATTTTGAACTTGGATGTTAAATTCTTCGGTATTGTCGGAATCCGTGAAATTAAAAACACTCTGTCGTTTTTAAACACTCTCACGACGTTTGGACCTAGGTGTGCAATTTGTAACCGTGCACAGTGTCGGTACATCGAGATTACGTATCAATAGTACTAGCACACCGACTTTTAATCTCAGTTTGTCAGAAGAGTACCCTTGACAATTCTAAAGGAGTTGAAGAGCTTGTTATCTGTCATATGAAGAAGTTGATGTTAATTATTATTGTCCATTAGCATATCTACAGGTAGATATTCTATAATACCTCCCTCCATTTGTGACATATTTTTTTATTTATCTGACCTAAACTTTCATTAATCAGTGCCAAAATTACCAATTCAACAACCATTCTCTATTCCTCATATATTCTCCGTTACTGTAAATTACATCATTGTACTCAATGGTATCATCAGGCCCTTATAATCTGTGGAATATACCATCCACCATTCATAAGGGTACATAAAACAAAATACTATATCTTCGCATATTTTCCTTTAGTTATAATTAACATTAGTTTCTAAATTTTAATTTAAAAACTCTTGCAGCTATATCATATCTATCAATAGATTTCTGTCCCGACGTCAATTTATCGACAGCTTCTTGAATGAAATCTGATATGGAAAAGATACAAATATAAATAACTAAAATTAAATAGACTGCAAACTCGAAAAATGAAAATCAAGCGTCGAGTTGAGTAATTTCAGTTATTATTCCATAAATAAATTGTTTATTTTCTCAGAAAGATCACATAATCGCGGTTTGCTTTATGATCACGTGATGTTTGGCCGTGAAAGCGTAACAAACAGACAGACACACTTTCTCATTTAATATATTATTAAGGATTTATTATTTCTTCGGAAACGCAGGTAAAAATGACAGGTGATATGAACTGCAGTGATTTTTTAATCTAATTAAATAAGCTTTAGAATTCTTTAAGAACCAATGAAAACATTGCCAAACGATATTTGAAAAAAAATAAACAGAAAAAATAATGGCAAAGTAATTACACCGTTGCCTAGCAACTCATCAATATCAATTCTAGTATCATTAAATTTGATTTATTTTAAAATCGTCTGCGTGTCAACTTTTTTTAAATTTTGAAAAATTAATACAAATTGAAGGGAAAATGTCACAGATATAAAATTGATATCATTAAAAAGGTAAAATTTTGAACTTTAAGATGGTATAAAAATAATTTTCGGGGGATAATTTGTTCCGAACTTACAGCGGAAAAACGGTTTCGGTTACTTTTTAATTAACTGACTGTTTAATTAACTTTAGCTCTTTAAAAAGTTGACAGTAATCTTACCCTAGTCTTAATTAATAAGTGTACAAAGTTTGGTTGAAATCAGTGCCGTGGTTTAGGAGGAGATGTGGAACATAGATACAAACATACAAACCCACAATGACTTTTATTTATATTAAAATTTCTAGTGGTATTTAATTTCTTTGAAAAAAAATATTTTTCAAAGCAGGTATTAACTATTTAAAAATTTTGATTGTTTCTGCTCTGTTTAATTTCTATATATTAACTATCTTTTAATGAATGTAAATATTAATTATAATTTTTTGGCACAGCATGCTGGGAAATTCTAGCAATTTTAATCAAGAATTTATTTTTTTTTAAATAAAACCTTTATTGTTAGATTGAAACATATCTGCATGCATTTTATTTTAATCATAAAATTATGTATTAAATTTTTATACATGTATGTTGTTTTATGTATGTACTCTTTTTATATGTATATTTTAAGGATTTTTTTGTGTATGTTTGTCCTTTTAAATTTGTGATAACAAGAAACGTATTATATCTCCTATAAATCAAATTTAATGAAAACTAAAATTTTCCCTGCCTTTCATTTTAGGGAACAGTTTATAGTTTGGCATTTTCAACATGTGGACGATTCCTTGCCTCTGCTGGTTAGTTCATTACCACTTGTTTTTTGTAATAGTTTTAGTTCTAAGTACACCCAACAAAAAGTTATTCCTTGATAAATATATCCTTTGTGATTTACTTATTTATATATATTTTTTTTTCTTCAGGTTCAGACAAAAAGATTCTCATTTGGGATGTTGCATATGGTCATCTTTTAGCAGAACTCGCCAGTCATACCGATACTATTTATACATTGAGCTTTAGCCGAGAAGGGGCAATTTTAGCTTCAGGTATAATTATTGATTTAACTTCAGCCTATTAATAATTTTACAATCTACTTCTCTAAAAACACAACTGGCACATTTTGGACACTATTCAATTCCTTCTTTCAGTTTAAACCCTGCACTGCACTGCACTGTGATGTGTATTTGCATCTCTTATATTTTTGCATTTTTGAATTTAATTTTAAATAATTAATTAATGAACTTCTTCCTTTTAAAATAGTATTCTGGCTTCCAATTTACACTGGGTATCCATATTTTTTCTGATGTAAAAATATTTGATTTGTAGTGCTAGGGTTGGCTTTGCAGTTCTTTCCCAGTAAACAAAATTTTAATATGCAATAATCATATCAAATTAATAACTCCACTTCAGACTGATTGTATTTTATTTAAATATGTAATATTATTTGTTGTCAAATTTTAGGGGGATTAGACAGCTGCATAAAGTTGTGGGACTTCACAAAATTGATAGAAGAAATTGATCTAGAAGACTTGAATCTATCACATGCTCCTAATGTAAAGTAAGTACAATTTTGAATTTCTGTTTAATTTTTAATGTGAGAATCTCAACATGTGACATGTAGTATCAGAAACTTATAAATGGGCTAGTTGGCATTGATAGACCATATGTGTTCATTCTGATGGTGGTGCATCTCAAAAACTAGCTTGTGTTTATTTCCTTGACCAGGTATTTGTACATATTGTTTAGCAACAGATTTATTTATTATAGAGAGAGAGATTTATTATATAGGCAGAGTTATTTTCACCAAAATAGGGGAAAAGTGAAGAATATAAGGGGAGATATTTACATTTTACTGAGCGTTATCGAACAAATAACTCCGGAAATGTGCTCGCATGACTCATTGCCTGACGCCCCTTTCCGGTGTAAAATCGTCCAAAAGTGCTAGTTTCGGAATCGGTTGCTAAACGGTGTGGGACTGAAAAGTTTCAGTATGGTAATCTGCCACAATCAATTTCCATAATAAATTTCCTAAAATTATGTTGCTTTGTCCAATTTGATGTTATTTTATCAGGATTATTGTAGCACAGAATCCCCCCTGCTTTTGCATCCATAACTTGCTCCAGAAGTTTCTTACATCATCTGTTTTCTTCCGATTTTTAGACCAGGAAAATTATAGCTTCCCATGTACATTTCTTTTAAATGTACTTTTCTACTAATCTTTAAAATGGATGATTTGAACTCGGAGAAGGAAAGGAGAGAGATAGGACTGTAATCGCTCGTACTTATTAGATCTTTGTGCTTTTGGGTAGACTGCCATGATTTAATCTGCATTCACCTTTTAACCCTTTCTAGTTCACTACATGTTTCGTTTTGAAAATTACTAAATTTATTTCAAAAATGGGTCTTAGACATGTGGCTGATCATAAATACGGAAAAGGGGGAAAAAATGCATTTTTTATTTTCAAGAAATTTGTGGTTTCACAGTGAAACCAATGAACGGTAATGGACTGTTTTTCCTCTGAATAAGTAATCATTGAAATACAATTTAAATTATGTATTTATTTTATAAGTATACGTGAGTATTCAGGAATACATAAAATTCAATATTACTTTCCAAAATTCAATTTAAAAAAAATATCAATTTGCGCAAGAACTTTCATCATTTGGCTTCTCTTAGAGATCAAAAGCAATTGATCTTTTGCAATGCCGATATCTTTGTGAATACTAACAGTATTGAACTGGAATTTTTATATAAGTTGACCTATTTAGTTATGAAAGAAAAATTACATTTCACCCATGCACAGTAAAAAAAAAAAAAAACCTCAATGTGTGGCTTCACTGTGAAACCAGTGAACGCTGAAGGGTTAACTCTTTACGACCGCTTGAGGTTGATATTACCCCCTCTCCCTTGTTAACAACAAAACTTTTCCAAAGCATTTCCCTATGCTTCCAGTTATACAAAGCAACAAATTTATAAGTGTGATGCTTTGATTGATTATTTTGTGATTTTTCAAGTTGGAGCTTTTTTTCTTTTGTTAATGCTGCTGTGTTCCTTGTTGCTTCAAGGCAAGCAGAAATAAGCCATTAAACAGAAACCACCCACTAGGGTAATTAATTGCCCAGTGGTATTGATCACTTCATTTGTCTTTCAATTCCTATCTCCCTTCAAAACTAGCCAAGAGCTCAAGATTGGCTCTTCCTATCATTAACCACTTAAGGACATAACATGAGTTAACTCGTCCTAAATTACCATAGGTTACAAAATAACTCTGTCCTTAAGCAGTTAAATGAAAATCATTTGAGTATCTGAACCATTGTTGTAAGGTTAATATTGTTGACGAAACTGATGGATGACATTGTTAGACATATTTGCATCCAGTTTACTAAAAAGGAACCAAGTTTATTTTATATACATATATATAGTATTAAAATAATTTTGTTAAGACAGCTTTATACTAAAAGTAAGCTTCCATATATGATCAAACAATTAAAAACAACAGATAAAGTATTGATATTATTTAACCGGTACTGCTAAGGTATTAAATTAGAGGGAGTGGTCTCTCCTATACTTCTTAGCAAAGGTTTCATCCCTCTACCAACCCGCATGAAAGTTATGAACCTTCGGTGCAAGGTCTGGAATGCTACAATCAGTACTTGGATTTATATTGCCCTTGTAGACTGTAGCAAGATGATAGGGCAACAATACACCAAACGGGTGCCTATACACAATGTGGCGCATTTTGTGGTCATAGTTTATGATGAAGAAAACCGAATATGCATTTTGAATGCCTTTTTTCGACCATTTGAAACCAAAATTTGAGACCTACAATTATGGTGAGAAGACTACATACCAAATTTCGCTTATCTAAGTCATTGCATTTTGGAGCTATTGTGTTGACATGCACACAAATAGACAGACCAACAGACGATCAACCCCATTGACAGATTTGGTCCAAAATTTGATATAGATCTACAATGCTGATGATAAAATTGTGTACCAAATTTCATCCATCTGAATATTTAAGTTTTTGAGGTATTGCGTTCACATGAACTAGGACAGACTTCCAGTGGGCAGATTTTGTCCAAAATTGATAAAAATCTACAAATTTGATGTAAAGACTACATACCAAATTTCATTTGGCTATCTCAAACTATTTTCGAGTTATCATTTTCACAGACAGATCAAAATTGTGTTTTTGGGACTCGGGGAGTAAAGTATGGATATTCATCAAAATCTCGAGGTCGTTTTTTATTTTACCAAAATTACTTTACACGTATATTGTTAGTTAATTTCCTGTTTTTAAATATTTGGTAGTGCAAATTATTTTTTTTCTGTAATATTACATTAAAGTTAGGCATTTCAGATTTTTTAATTTTCCTTTCCGTTTTTTAATAAATACATAAATTTATTTCTTTTTCCACATTTGTTGGCTATCTTTGTCTGTTGCTTGCTGTTCCTCAATAATCTAATAAAAATTTATGTTATAAATACTTTTAAAAGAGTATGTTCAAGAGTTCCTGTGTTCGTTTAACAGTTATACCTTTGATTTCAGGATGAATTCAGACACATATCTCCTTGGAACTTACAGAACAAAAGCCACACCTGTGTTCACAACTCATTTCACCAGGAGGAATCTATTGCTGGGAGCAGGAATGTATCAGGGATAAATCATGTGATCACTGTATATAAGTCATCATTCAGCGATGTATGAATTTTCAGTACAAGTTGTGTTATGTCTACAAAATACATTTATCTGTAAATATTCATTTTTATTAAATTTATTTGCAAAATAAAAGTTGCTTTCTTTTTTTCTTTGCCCCAAATAACTTTGGTTACTGAAATTGACATAGGTGTTCAGTGTTTATATGCGACAGATGCCCAATTAAATCTAGTTTTCTTATGGGCACTTTCTTATGTCTGTTACTTACTCTATACTCAGCGATTATGGTAACCAATCTCAGCATAGATCTGATCCATGGCAGAAAAATTATAAATCCAAAACTCAATTTTTTTACATATATATTTTTTTAAAGTCTTGAACGTTCTTTCGTACTTTCGGTACTCTACTTTACTATTTCAACTTGAAATTTTCCTAAATAATTTTATGAACTTAGGTTAGTAATGGAAGATTTATTAGATTTAATGGAAGTAGAAAAAGATTGAAGATCAGTATGTTTTGTTGAATAATGGACTTAGAATTGTTCCGATCCAAGTCGGTTGTTTTACAGTTTTATCATAAGTTGGGTATTTTAGTTTGATCATTGAACTTCAGACAGCAAGTTGGGAATAGGAGCTGTTGCGTACTTGAATAAGTTGCCTCATTTCAACAAAATGAAAATTCAATAAACAACTTGTGTTATTTCATTTTGCACAAACTGATTTTTTACTCCAGTGATTCTGCATTTTGCATGAAGATCCATTTCAGATGTTTATATTCAAAGAAATGTAGTTTTGTTGTCCATATCTTGGTATTCAGTGTTGATTTAACTGTGGAAATTTTAAGTTTAAAATTCTGTGTTTTCTGAATTGGTAATTACCCATCTTTACCGAAGGTGAAACATGTCTACTAATTCAATGAAGTGCTTCAGTAACCTTTAGATTACAAGCTAGATTATATTAGAAATATCTACTTAAAAGTGGGGGGGGGGGCCCGGGGCCAGCATACTCCTCTTTACAATTCATAATAAAATAAAATTTGTTCCTTTTGATCACATATGCTGTACTCTATTCTTTGTCTTCTTAACTTATTACCAATTTTGTCATCGCATATGAGGTAATACAATAGGGCAAGAGCGTAAAATGATTTGCTGGGTGATGAAAGGAGAGACTGTTCAATTGGGGAGAGAATTGTAATTGCTTATTGGTACAACTGATCTAACAACCTCATAAGCAGAGGGAAAAGATCTGCTGGTACATCTGTAAAGTGGGACATTCACTGCTGTTACACTTCATTTTTTCTTACGTAGACTTGCATCTCTCCATACTGGTGTAATGGTGTGTCGGGAAAGGAAAAAATTACGTCGAATTTCATGCTGAAGTTAAACGCTTATAGCTCTGCAACCAAATAACATAGAGAGTTGGTTTTAGTTTCATTTAACAGAGAAAAGTTGACATTGAAGTTTGCATAAAGAATTTTAGAATTACGGTGTAGGCACAGTTGAGCTTCAAAGTTGGTAAAAATCACTAAATATATTGATGACGTCACAGCGACCGATGCACTTTCACGCAGACTATCGAAGTACAATTGGCAATTCATTCGTCGTTCTTAAGTTCACACAAAATATTATTCAAGAATTGTTGAATTTAGTGGTAAAGTTAAACGCTTATAGCTCCGCAACAAAATAACATAGAGAGTTGGTTTTAGTTTCATTTAACAGAGAAAGGTGAACATTGAAGATTGCATAAAGAATTTTAGAATTTGTAATTATGGTTAGTCAGTCGAGTTGCAAAGTTAGTGAAAATCACTAATTGTGATGACGTCACAGCGACCGATGTGCGCGCATGCATCAGTTGTGAGCGGTATATTAACTGGATTTTAACAGATTAGAAATCAATTCATTTCAGATTGATTAATTCATTTAACACAGAAAGCTCGTAGAGCATTGGTCAAAGTCACAGCTACTTTAGTCACAGTTGAGTAAGGTAAGTCTACGCCCCTCAATCCCAGTGGCCATTTTGCAGAAACAGCCTCCTGTCGAATTTTTTTTTTTCTCTCCCTCGAACACATTGTGCCAAAACGTTTTGTCAATGTGAAATCCCGATGAAAATTGCCATAGACAGACCAGACCTTGAGGTTGGAATTCCAACAAGGTTGTTTTTCCATTGGAATGGATGGAAATTAGATTATTCCAGACAGGCGATGAATCACCCGTGTGGGAGGGGAGGGTGCTCTCTCTAAAATGCAGAAATCCCCCATGTGGGGGAGTGGGAGTCAGTCTAGCGGAAAGACTACAGGGGATCGAAGCAGCCAGTAGTGTGCTTTGGAGCATCCGTGAATGGCATGCCTAAATCTATCGACTTGGAATGGATGGATCTTTGGGCCAAATGGAATGGATTTGACTACTCGTGAATGCCCAGCTTAAGGAAAAGAAAGGTTTATAGATGTTGTGATAAATCATACTTTAACCCAACTTTTCTCTTTTAACTATGAAATGTTTTTCAGGTCTCTGTGCAGCTCATTTCCATTTTAAAATTATATTATTGTCGACAATTAAAGTTAGTTGCTAAGGTAATAAAACTAGTATTTCAATTTTTACGTTATTTACAATTTGGCAATATTTTAGTTCTAAAATTATAGTCTTAAATCTATTTTAAAAAGTGAAAGTAATATTTTTTTTTTATTAGTCACTGATGACAATGTTGTTAGTTTACTTGGTTGCAAGAGGTTTGCTTTTTACTAAAATATGGGCATGCTAAATTTACAAGGAATATATCTACATCAATCTAAAATTTAGGAATTGTAATAGATCTGAAGTAAAGGATTTTTTTTGTTTTTAAATTTACTTAGGTTATTACAAGTTTCAAAATATTTTCTTAAATTGCTTTCCAATGATATATATAAAACTGGAAAAATTTACACCATTTTCATGAGTAAATTAAACAAACCGAAAGTCGTAATCGTTTCAAAGAAATAAGGGAAAAATTTATACAAGAAGCGTATTAACTAATGTATATACCCTAGACAAAAACAATAATTAAAAACTGAATATTTCTTGTATTTATGTATTGCTGGAAAAAATAAACTCTTACTCCAATTTATATCTACAACTTTTATTTGTAATTCCAAAATTAATAAAAATGAAAATCTAAGTGAAACAGCTTTGTGTGCCTTGGAAATAATTGAAAAATACGGATGAAATGAATAACTACAGGTGACATATTTGTTTCAAAGTTGTACATATTTTGACAAATGAATCAAAGAGAACACATTAACAAATCAATCTGAAACAGCATGTATATATTTTTAAAAGAATTTACAATTTTAGAACTACAAAAAAATCTATTTGTTTTACTAATAAGCATAGCTCTTTAAGCAGTTGCTGAATTTCTGTAGATTTCATATTTAAAATGTTACTGATACTTGAGACTGAACTTTTCTAAGCAAAGCACCATACTTTTTGTCCATTTATCTCACAAATTGAATTCTATTGCATATCAGTAGAATTACAAATTTCATTTCATTGAAATACAAAATTATTGCTAATCCTGAGAGATTATTCAGATTGAAAAATTTACATTGACAGGAAAGATGGTTTAATTCAAAATACTTCCATTTGAAACGAAATTTCAAGTTAAAAAAACAACTTAAAAAGCTGAAAAAAATATACATAAATTTCCCATTAATGTGCATTTACATTCATTTGAGGCTACCACTTTTGAAACACAATTCTATCACACATAAACTATTATAGTTTATCATATAGTATAAATATAATACAATAAAAATAATCCACAGTAATATGTGATTCCTTAACCAAATGACTAATTTTAAAAAACTCTGAAATATTAATGTTATAAAAAGCATTAATTAATGTTTGAAAAAAACACTTCAAATACTCATAATTCAAACTTTAAGGCAATAAACAGAACATAAGTTGATTTTCAGAGATCAATGTAAAATTAGATACCACTTTTTAGACAAACTAGTCTGTGATATTGAAAGATGTATTGGCTTTGAAATATCTTAGTTCTAGATGAAAGACCAACGAAATGAAATGGGTAAATATTATTAATAGAAACACTCAAAAATAGTTGCTTTTCAACATCCTTGTGAGCTCATACTTTCAATTCAAATTTAATTCAATTTATTCAAATTCTCAACATTGCCAAGCATCGAAACTCATCATTTCCATGCTGGCAATGTCTTGCAGATTTTTGACTGACTTGTAAAAAAAGTCTCCAATTATAATGACTACAAAAATAAATAAACAACTCATCAAAAGAACATCACAAGACGAAAATGATTCCACAATTTTACACATCACAAATTACTTCAAACCTATATTTTCTATCTTCTTGACAAATTCAACACCATTGGTTTTATTTGTTCACGTTTCTTTTTAACAAATGCCTTCTGAACAATACTTGATCCAAATAAATGCTGCAATTGTATACACACATTTAAACAATTACTTTTAACATCTCTCAAAATGTATGGAGATTTCACTGGTTACAAGAAAAATTACAAAAATGTTTCTATCAAATGGGCAAAAGAAATTAAAAACTATTGAATATAAAATAATGGAGTCATGAAATTTCTTATCCCTTGTAACTTAGATAATTTCTTTGGTAGCAAAATTTTATCAGGGAGATAGAAAATATACATAACAAATACTGAATACCATATATCATCATAGAACATGAGTGGATGGCAACTATATATGGTGCTAATATTTTCTGGAGGAATGACAGGTTTTTCTGTATCACATTCCTTCGAAGACACTTATTTGCTCAAATTTCCAAGCAGTCAATAGTCCAGCAACCTTACTTGAGAAGGAAATTTAGAGCAAATTTCGGCTGAAAGAAACGAATGCCACTGGAACCAACAAAATAAGGCTCAATGCATAAGTGGACGATAAGCTGGTCATCGTATCCGCATTTTTATCTACAAAATAAAAGTAATAAAATTATTCAGCATGAAAAGCTCGCTATGTGCTATATCTGGAATTGAATAAGTTATTTATAATTTAATTAAAAACATGAAACGGTCACAAACATAACATGGACGAGAATTGTTCCAACACATAAAGTGAGCTTACTTTTCATAAGTAACTATAAAATGAAACAAAAAATGGCATTCTATACAACAGGAAATTAAAATTTTAGCCTGTATTTCATTAATTCCTATTAACCTTTTACAGTTACTTAATTTTTTAAGAAATAAATCTTGACTGTTTAAATTTGTAACTAATAATTTGTTGATGTTGATAAATATTTTAAAGAAAGTTTAACAGAAAACAACTAATTACAAATTCATACTTTAAAAAAAAAACTTTATATACATACATTTAATTCAAAAAATCAATAATTTAAATTATTTTCACTTCTATAACAGACAAAAAAAATCCAATAATTTTCATTGCAGCTTACTCTACTAGTCGCAGTTACACTTGTAGAAAAATAATAAAACCTAGATATAAGTAAAGAACTTTATCAGACATGACACATTTCCGCTGAAACGTGGTTTTCAGCTTTTTCGGCATCAAATTTTATCATTCTTAATTTTCTTTTATATAAAAATTTCACAATATTTTTAAAATCTGAAGCACTTTTTGTAGAAATTTATTCGTTTTATTGTTCAATTAATAATACTTATTTTATTTTTCAGTATTTATGTTTGACATAATTAATTATTTATGAAGTTCAGCTACTTTTGTTCTAAGCCTGTGCCATGCCTGCTTTATACATCAATGATACGATATGAAATTTACTCTTAACCAATTTGGAAGTGATTTTGTTCCCTCTATATATATACTTTATTGACAACTGACAAATAAGAGTTTTAAATATTACAAAAATACAATAGTTTAAGCATGTTACTTTCAAGAGATTTTTTAAAATATATATATATATAATTTCAAAACTATAGTTAAAATAAACAGAATCGAGTAATTGTTTCCGAACAAGTAAACTCTGAAGGACTACTGCTTAGTGATTAAAAGGAATTATAAAATATTTTATGACAATTTGAACTATATAAGTAAAGTTTGCATACTTTGATTTCCACAAAGTAAAGTAATTAACAAATGGAATATAACAGATGTTCAGAACTGAGTGCCTTGGATAAGACATTTTAAAATCTATGTGTGTTTCAATACAATTCCATTTTTAAGAATGTCAACAGATAAAATTCAAACTTCAAAATCAACGAACATATTACTGTTTCAAAAACTTTCATTTGTTTTCAGTATGCATATTACAGAAGGAATGGAGACCCTTCGAAACAAATTTTACACTTGTTTTTTGTTCAAGAAACACAAATTTTATTAATGGAGGTGGAATTAAGATACAAAATGCAGACCTTAAAAATTCTAAAGATATAAATGATTCATTAATTTTTTATCACTAATTTCTAATAATATGGAATTTAAACCAAAAATTCTAATTATTGTGGATACAGGATGTTTAAAAAGCATATATTTTTGGAAGAAATACTACATTATCTGATAATTAACATAGAAAATTAAATATTCCTTAAAGTTGAAAAAATTGCACGGAAGAATGATAAATTTCCGAAATCAAGTGATTATATTCAAGGCAATGCCATCTTCAGTACTTAATTTCACTTAAAAACACCGAGCACTACATTATTTCATAAATAAACTACTTCCATCAGATCAATATGCAGTAACAAATAATTTGCCTTAAGCTACCAGAAATTCTAAATTCAACGTAAAATAATTTCATACTATACACTGAGAACTTAATCCAGTATTCACAGACATCTTTTTTCTAGAATGTAATAGAATGCCTTACAATGTAACACATATAAAATTCCTTTTCTATTTTCCTACAATTCACGACATTGTAAAAGAACTGTTTCTTAAAACTTCATCCTAAGATTAACTGACTAACTGTACCAGTAAAACTAAATTTTTCAAAAGATAAAATAAGACTTATTAGAAATACATGAAAAACTGTTATATTTGGAGCAAACTGGATCTAATTTTCATGCAGTGTTAACAGCAAACTCAAAATGGACATTCTCTTATCGGAGATACCTTGGAAGAAGAGAAAAACTACAATTTGAAAAGCAAAAAATATATTTACTACAATAGTTCTTAATGTGTGTTTCTAAAGTAAACCTTCATTTTTAAAGAGAGAAAAAATTTCATTCTCACATGTAATAATTAATGTTTCTTAAACCAAATAAAATATAAGAGATAACTCTCTATTAATAATATACATATATAACATTACTCAGGTACAAAAAAATTTCAGCAAAATAAATTTTTTAACTATCACATTTAATTACCAAAATATACATTAACTTGAATGATACAAAAAAGATTTCCGCTGGTTTTTTATTTATTTACTTTTTGCTTTCTTACCTTTGTCTATTTATTTCACGTTTTATTAAAAATAAAAGCGAGGCAGTAAAAAGGCATTTCAATGGAAAGTGTTCCAATAGAATGAGATAACAATGATTTAATTTAAACACCCGCACCTAACTCAAGCACAAACTACAATTCCTACGCTGTGGAAGATAAAAAAAAAATGCTAAAACTGAAAGTAATCAATTTAGTATTTTATAGGCTGGAAAATTCCTTGATTTGTATAAATTTCAACATTTCTGTTAATCTTCAAAATCTGTTAGTTAATCAGCAACGTATATTGTCATTTTTCTATTTTTTTAAAAAACTTTCAAGGGAATGCAAGTCATCTACTGTCAAACATAAGGAAGGTTTAATGACCAAAGAAGCAGCACAAGACAGGACGCAAACAGGACCACAGACATGCAAGTTAACCATCACACAGACTTCACACCATAAAAAAACTGACCATTTGTAACAGGAGTGTCATTTTCGAGAACAGTGGGAGGCACTGTTGTTTCTTCTGAAGGCGGAGTTGTCACAGTTTCTACTGTAGAAAAATGATTCACGGCCGAGATGAAAAATAAAACAAAATAAATAAAAATGAAAAATCAATCGGTAATAAAGGAATTTCAATAGGGTAGGTTTAATTAAGGCATTCAAAATCTAAACAAACTAAATGGGCGGTATTAACAGAGGTATCAAGAAATCCTCCAGCAAAAAAATTCAGTGTTCTGCTCCTTGACTTTGTTTGTCTCTTAACACCAGTTTCAGTACAAACAATTAATTTAGTCTAAAATGGAATATTTCTGTTATTGGGAACAATTACCCTCCTAAAATGTTTGAAGCTCTTTCACTGTTAATCTAGCATACTGAATTTAAATTGCCTGTAAATTGTCTTGAAGTAATAACTTAAACAATAATATCCAAATTATAAATCATTTAGAACATTTGATGACTAACAAAATAAAAATTATTTAAATTATGTTTTACTTTGAAAAAGTATATATAATTTTAAGTATTTGATTTGACTTTTAGAAATATCTATGCAAAAAGATGTTTTTTAAAAAAAAGAATTAGTGAATTTTTTTATTATAAAAATTTTAATTAAATAATGTTTTTAAGCTATTTTTACATTAATTAAATATCATTTAAACTGGAGTGAATTAAATACTGAAATAATAATTTATTTATTATTTATAACAATATTGATATTTTTAGTATAATTGGTATTTTCCCACAAAAACTCTTAGATTTTTATTAATGAAATTTACACCGCTACAAGTAATCTTAACTGTGGAATTCTTTTCCGTATAAATATGAAATTTTTTTTTCTACAGACATTCAAAGCTATGAACTACATTTTATTATCATTATTATTATTAACTGTTAAAACTGTATTTTACCTTCTTTCTTTGTAGTGAAAACAAAAGCATCGCTCTGTTTACTCCACCCAAACTTATTCCTTGCTGTTACGACAGCTTCGTAAGAAATTGCAGGTTCAAGATCAAGCAACTGGAACATTTGCGTATGGACATTGCCTTCCCTGGTGTCTGAGGCTGGTACTGTTTTGGATTCCCAATCTCCAGTACTAGATTTCTGCAACAGATTTTCCAAAGTGAAGAAAAGTATTTACTAGATAGATAATATACAAAATTGCTACATAAATTCATGAAAAGGAAGTACAATATATTCTCTATTATCCTTGCATGGATTATCCGGTTTGCAGATTATCCGTGCTCATTCCGGACTCACAAAAAATTTAAAGAGAACATTTTCATGCTTATCATGCATGTAAAATCGATGTTGATGTTCGATCGAGGGATTCATTCCATGAAACTAGTGAGCCATGATGGCTGAGGCTAAAGAATAGATTTTTTCTTTCTTCCACCACGTGCAATCTCTACCGGTTCCACCCCTAATTTTCCGAGAAATTAATCATCCACTTCCTGCTAGCTCATTCTCATACGAACACGCTTCTCCCTGACACGTCATTCTTTAACTTTTTCGTTCTCTTTCACTTTCGCACGTGTTCCTTTAGTTTTTGCATCTTGTTTATCGTCAGTTAGTAGTGTGAAATTTTTTACTGGTAAAAATGAGTGGTGTGAAACGAAAACGAAACGTTTTAAATGTTAAACAGAAATTAGAAATCCTTCAAAAACTTGATAATTTAGAATCAGCTAGTACTGATGCAGAAGATGCACTAAATGAGGGAAATACAATTTCTCATTCTGCTGCTCTACAATCTGTGGAAACTTTGTTAGATTATATGGTACAAAGTGGATTTGAATACAGTGACGTTACTGTGGTTCGTAAAATTTGTGTCGATATACGACAAGAGATGAACAAACAGCAGAAGCGAAGACTCATAACAGATTTTTTAAAACAGATGTTATAAGGAAAATTCCTAGTTTGACGTTATACAGCATGCAAATGTAAGTAATTTTTATATTTGTGTACTGATGTTGATTTTTTTTTTCTTTAATAAAAAGGAGTTTTCGGATTATCCGTGCAATTCCTCCCGGTGATTAACCCGAATAATCGGGAGTGCACTGTAAGTAAATTTCAGTACTTAGGGCACTTTTTTTAACTGTTTTAATTTCATTTACGAATGAGATTTATAATATATGGTCTAGATCACATGCACCATGGTGAAACTGATCTTTTGCTAGTCAGACCAAATTTTTTATCTTGTTTATGAGGAAATCTGAGCAATAACAGAGTTTATTAAAGTAAAGACTGGAATATCATGAAGTTGAAAGGGTTAATTTGCAGGCATTTGTGAAGTTTACAGTTTTTGATAGATAAGAAATATTGGTGTTAGAGCAAACCAAGATTTCACCGAAATCTCTGCTAAATTTAGTTAATGCTTCACCTTTTAAAAAAGTAAAACTGTTCAAGATGTTAATTTACTAGAGTTAAGTAAACATACTTCTGAGTCCCCGACTCAACATAAAGTAGTTTCAATCAAAAAAATAACTCCTATGCAAAACTAAAAATAGACATTTATTTTACAACGCATTATTCATGAATTTTGCATCGGATGTGAAACTTGAATAGAAAATTCCAGGTTCACAACTCTTACAACAAAAATATAAATACAACGATGCGTGCTTTACCAGTGCTGTCAATTGTGTGAACCCAACAATTGGCATTTTTCAGACATAGTTCAAGAATTCAACAACAACAAAAAAAAAATCATGACCCAGAATTATGATTAAAAAAAAAGAGGACAAAATAAAACTGCTTTAAGAAATAAAGCAAAAATTCAATGCTAAGAGAAGCTCTTATTTTTCTATAAAACCAATTAATATTCATTTAATATGCATAATGTAAATAATCAGAAATAAATTTATTTAACCCAAATAAGTGAACATAAAGCTATATGTTGTTCTTGATGTAATCTCATAACATTTCTCTACCTATTAAACCGATTTCTGTTGTTCCCACAGTGGTGCAATGACAGGGGGACGGGGTGCCCCGGGTGTCAGTCTTAGGCACTATGGTGACAAAACCTCAGTGTGTTTATGTCACTTTTTAAAGTCAAATTGAGGCAGTGAAAAGATAGTGGCATAACTCAGGCACCATTTCACTTGTTAAGCCAATAATTATGACTTGGCGCTTACTTTTGCTATACCATTATGTTCCCAATACTTTTGCTAACCCGAACTGCCATAACAACCCATCAGCATAACCCTATATGCTAAAAACAGTATAAGAGTCCTTGTCTATTCTGTCTGCCTCTCTGAAGTTTTTTGTGGAAATAAAAACTTTTTGCAATATCAGAACATCCAATAATGTCCTTTTCAAACATCAAAAATATTAAATCTGTCACTTCAATTAAAATGCCCACAGCATTCACACATACTTTTTACTAAGCTCTTCATGGCAGATTTGATAGTTTAAAAACATATGTGTAAGCTTGAAGAAATCATTAAAGTTATGACTCTAGGAGCCACTACTTTGAAGGGATACAAAAAAGACCATTGATGTAAATTTAAAATTTACCTGTAAAAAACAGGTATGATATTTGCTTATTTATCTTTCCAAAGAAATTTCTAGTTACAGATCTGTT
>BGPR01000815.1:98513-162457 GCA_013235015.1 Araneus ventricosus | reverse complement strand
GAATGTTGTTTAAATATACGAAGGTCATCTACATAATAAATATAATTGAACATTTTAAAAGAGAACTAACCTTTCGATACATCAAAGAATACTCATCAACAGGAGTGTGAGAGTCCACTGTCCATGAAATAGTGTATTTTGTTGGCTGAGGACCATGAGGTTTGCTTGTGAATTTAGGAACTTGAGGTGTGCCTAAAAGTATAGGTATTTAGCAAAAGGAATTTATATCTTAATATGACAGAACAGTTACAATTAATAAAATTTTACAAAAATTATTAAAACTTTGAATTAATTAACTCTTTATATTATTCGGAATGGGGCATATGCAGCAAATTCTAATAAATACAAATACAAATAATAGAAAATTAGAAAACATTAAAAAAGAAAAACTAGAAAAATATATATATAAGAAACAGAAGAAGTAATCAATAATGAAAACAAGGCACCTTTCTGCGCGCCACTGGACGCAGCAGCACCCAGTGATTGCATCAACAACGTTTTACTACAATTAACCAACCAATCACTAAAGAATTAAACAACAAAAATTCCCCAATAATAAAATAGTTAAAACACATAAAAGCAAAAATTAGAAAATAAAAGAAAATACAATTCATTTTCATTATTGATTACTTCTTCTGTTTCTTACATACATTTTTTTCTAGTTTTTCTTTTTTAATGTTTTTAAATTTTCTATTGTTAATATGACAGAACACATATTTTAACTGCATAACAGAAATTGTTGGATCTGTTTCAGTAAATAACACAATGATTTTACAGAAATTTATTTTATTTACTAAAACTACATATTATACTAAAATTGACATGAGATAATTAAAGACATTAAAAAAACTGACTGAGATAATTTAAAATTATCTTTAGTTGAATTACTGTAAAAAATTAAAAGATAAAGTTGGGATATTTTAAAATATTTAAGTACTTCTTGCATCCATTAATATGAAACCTTTTCAATGGATTATACTCATGGCCCTTTATCGGCCTCTGTCAACTTTCTTTCATTTTTCAGGATTGTGTAGTGAGGGGAATTATTTTAGTTTCTTTCACCAGTTTTCAATAAATTCTACTACTAAAACATTCACTACCTCTCTACTCTCAATACATATTGAAAATTTATAAAGCAGCTACCTTTACAGGAATAATTTTGCAATTTCAAAGAAATAACAAAACAAAAAAAAAAAAAATAAAAATAAGATTCGACTTTAAAAAGATAACAAACAACAACACTCAAGTTAAATTTTTTGATAACTTGGTAAAATAGGAAAGTAGAAAGTTAAAATGAGAAGGTCTTAATTGTATGCCTTAAGAATAGCAATAATTATTATTTATACAGATTGTGTTATTACATAAATGCCTAATTACCAATAATATGCACATTCTCTGAAGTACTGCTCAAAGAATTACTAGCCAAACATTCATAGCGACCAAAATCTTCTTCTTTCAAATTAAGAACCTCTAATGTATGATGATGGCCATTGGACATAACACGATAATGGTCATCATTATGAATAGTCTGACCATCGGCTTTCTTCCACATCATAGAAGGAACAGGTTCTCCTCTAACAATACAAGAAATATTTACATTGGTCCCTTCTCCAGCATGAATCCAAGGATGAGGAGTTTCAATTTCAGGAGCATCTGAAATAACAGTTCAAATGGCACTTATTTTTAAATTACTCCATTAAATTTTAGTAATAAAAGTAAAAGAAACTTAGAATTGTAGTTTTATTACTGAACTTCCATCTCTCACTAAACATTTGTGATTATGAATTTTCTGATAATTTTTCTTAGTCACTTACATGAATAGAACACTGAATAATGAAAAGATTGAAATTCTGTTATAAATTATCAGTTTCTAACAAAAAGACTATTGATCTGAGAGTAAAATCATTAATATTGCAGACAGCAGGTAAATTGAAAAGATCATTGTTCAAAGATAATTTTTCATACTTTATATGATTTATCATACGTGGAAAAAATTAAAAACATAAAAAAATTCAAACTTACTAAAAATGTTTTAACTGTATAGAAATTTATTTATAGGACTATTAATTTTTTTTTAATAAAGCTGTAACTTCCAGAAAATCTGTAACGCACATTTGTGGCATTTCGAACATGAAGGGAAAAAAAAAACCATCAAACACTCAGGTTATTCAGGGTGGCTGCAGAAACTGTGAACAAAATTTCCCTGACTAAACTTACAACATTTTCCTGATTTACAGCTACTAATTATATTAATTTCCCATCGAAAGACGGGAAATTAATATAATTAGTGGAATTATTAATATATTTGGGAGAAATTATTAATATTATTAATATAATTAGGGAGAAATCCCTACTCAGAATCACTGTATGTGTACGATATACATTATTAAAAACACTTTCACCAGTTATTTAATATGAAAAAAATTAAATTTTTTTATGAAATTTAATTTTTAAAAAATGGAATGAACATCCTAAAAAAATTATTACAACAGTATATTACATTTCTTATGAGTAAAAACTACTGGAAATTTTAACAAAATACTTTGCTTCCAAAACTGCATAAGAATTATAAGAAACATTAAAACTACTCTTTGCAACACAAGTTAAATTATGTTAACAGTAAAAGTTATTATGATCTTTGTTCAAAACTTTAAAACAGTTTAATAACTGATTAGTGGTCTTTGCATGGGTACCAGAATAACATACTGCAGCATAAATATAAAAATAGTATAATTATACGTACCTAATAATATATATTTTAGCAAAGATTTAAACAAGAGAATCTGCCAAAACATTACTTCAAATCTTTATTCTTTAACAAATCATAAGAAATTAATTGCTCCAATCAAAAACTTATGCTTTTATAAATGAATATAATATATTTTTTGAATTCTATTTATTATTACAAATAATGCTAGACTTAAGATACTAATTAATAGATAATAACTCGAAGTAACAAAAACTATTAATTTTCCCTGATTTTTAGATATTTTTACGAATTTCCCAGACTTTTCCACATCGATAAAATTCCCTGATATCCCAGTTCTGTCGCCACCTTGTTACTTCACTAAATTGTTTAAAATTATTGAATAATATTAAAAAGAACCAAAATAAATATTGTCCATTTAATCATTTTTATATAAAATTTAACAAATTTCAGAATTTATAACTATTATGAAATAAAAAAAAACTTCTAAAAAAAATACTTACACAAAACTTGCACTCTAATAATAGCGGATGTGGAAATTCCCAAAGAATTGTTTGCTATACATTCATAAGAACCAGCATGAGTTCGATCAGCTTCAGATATCACAATTTTATTTCCCTCACGGACTTTAATAGCTTTATCCAAACCCTGTGAAATGAAAAATAATAAGTGTTAAAGACATTCTATTTAAAACATTAATTTGAAATGATGGGATTAAAATACTTTTTTGAACAATATCTTAGCTTTAAAAATGTTTCCTTCTAATAAAATTTTCTACTAAACTAAACTTAAAAAAAAAAAAAATAATAATCACTGAGTTATTGCTTGTAGTAAGGTGTAATATAACGATTAAAAATGCTTACAGGTTTCTTCCAAGATATAACAGGTGTTGGATCTCCAGTTGCTTCACATCCAATCTCAATGGGTTCACCTTCTTTTACAACTACAAGGCCACTTTTAGGATCAGGGTATACCTTAGGGGCAGCTAGGAAGGAAAAAAATTATTCATATTAATACAAATGTATTTAAATAAATTAAGACTGATAAAACTCCAAATTCCTTCAAAATGAATTATTACAAACAAGCAACCGCTAATATAAAAATCTTGCAAAGATAAATACAAAATTTCCTCAATAAAGTAGATAATGTTGTTTTTCAGAAGGTATACTGGATTTATAATTACTATTATTTATACAGTAAATTCTCGATTATCCGGCATTCAAGTATCCAGAGATCTCAACTAACCGGAAAAATTAGAAAATGAGTTTTTCTAAAAATTTTACATCAGAGTGCCAGAATTTAGTGAGCCCTCACTTTTCCATTCACACAGGCAATTTATTTCTGGAATGCAACATCCGCTCCCCACGGAGGGGCGTAGAAGGAAAAAAAAGCAATATACAGTACAGTGACGTACACAGACTTGTTTTATGGGGGGAGGGGTTCAAAAGCAAAAGTGAGAACCAAAGAAAAAAATGTTCCTCACCTTTCGCCGAAAAAATGAGACCTAAAAACGAAATCGACAATCAAAAAAAGTTTAAGGGATAGAATCGGTAAAAAAAGAAAAAGACTACACTCTCCCACATTTTCCCCATCGCGCTCAACTATCCGGACTTTTCAAGTATCCGGAAATCGGAGTTTCTCGAGCATGCCGGTTAGTTAAGCTTTCACTGTATTACTATTTTTTATAACGACTTATATTACTTTTTCAAACACCGATAAGTGTTCTTTAAGTTGGGGATGATAACTTGATATCAGTTTCAAGGCAATATCTTGTTATAATGGACAATGAATTAACTTAATTGACTTATTGAAAGTGCAAACAAAATATACATTAGTTGTTAATTTTCAAAACAGAAACAAAATCCTTATTCTGGAAGCTACAAAACCTTATTTCATCCCTGCTTTAGATTCTTTGAATTTCAGGATTATTTGCTCTAAATAGTAATTTTTTGTTGCTACATTCATTTTTAAAAAAAATTTTCGCCAAAATAATATTGTAAAAAACTTTTTCTATTGGGTAATATAGTTTGTATTCAGTAAAAACGTTGATATTCATCAAAATGCTAATCTCAAATTTTTTGACCATTACAATACTTTTTCTACATATACAAGAAAAGAAAAATCACAAATAAAGTTTAGTAGGAGTGATCATTGCAATGAATCAAAAAGTCATGAGCATCACAAAAAGGCTGATGACAAGTTGCTTAAGAATGGAAACATTTAATAGCACATTTGGGTACATAAAAAGAAATAAATCATTTTAAAAAGAGTGCTTATAAAAACTAAATTTTAAAGCAAAAAGTAATTTCCAAGTGTATGAAATGTTCCACTAACAGAAGAAACTATGATACTTTTCATGAGACCTAATTTCAATATCCTGCTTATAGGCTTAAACAGAATGCAAATGGTTATAATCATCATTAATTTTAAAAATATTGATTCTGAATGCCAGTTTGTTACAAGATTTGATGTCAGAAACAAACCTATAAAATCAAACCATACAAGGATTTCTTTAGACACTTTTAATGCCTCCTGACTAAAGAGTCACAGGCGGTCCGAGGCGCCAAAGTGGGAGTTTGAAGGAATAAAATGTTTTAATAGATTGGAGAAATAGTCACATATTTAAAAAATTTATTGAATATATTATTTTAGTTTCAATAAGACCACTATATAATCTAAAATATAGTTGAAGTTTAAATATGCTCACCATAATATTATTAAGTCATATAGCATGCATATTTCTAAGTAAAAATTTATTTGATATTTCGAATGCAAACGTTATATAATTTTAAAAAGAATACATTGGTTGAGGGGGCACTATATTATTGCCCTGCCCAATTGGTAAAGGTACTTCGGACCACTTCTGTAAAGAGCATCACTAAAAAATTGATTTCAAAACAAAAGAAGAAAGATTACAAGCATGTGATAGTAAAATTTAAGGGTATCTTAATTTAAAATGTTAATGTACAAAATATTTCACTGTATTATGTTTAAAATAAATTCGAATGGTATTTTTTTAGTGCTGTGGTAATAATAAAGATATAATTTTAACATTGCACTCTTAAAATTAATATGACCACATGTTCAGTTTATCAAACATGTCACAAGTACTTACAAACAACTTCCACAGTTATCACAGCAGAAGCAGGATCTCCCACAGAATTATCAGCAGTGCATTCATATTCCCCGGAATCTTCTATCTGAGCACTGCTAATATGGAAACTTGAGCCATCTCCATTATCGTAATGTCGACCCTGAAAAAAAAAAAAGTAGAAGAATTATAAAGCAGAATTTTCAAAAAAAAAAAAGTGCATTTGGGAAAATAATAGTAAAAGAACTCTATTTAGAAAATCGCAGAAAAATATGAAATATGTAATCACTGCAACATGATTAAACATTCTAATAAACTGAATGCATACATAGCATGTTTTCATTTAAAATAAATCCAGAAATATGGTAAGAAAATTACAGAAAGTATTGAAAATGTATTAACTGCAAGTGGTATATATTCCAGAAAGCTGAATGCTACTTACTGCATGCTTCCATGTAATAGTAGGTTTAGGATTTCCAGTGGAATCACATTTTAATGTAACTGTTTCGCCCTCTTTCACAGTAATTAAGCCATCTTTCGGATGAGGTTTCACTGATGGCGGATCTAACATAAAGACATCAATATAAATATATCTATTTTTCATGTTTAAAAAGATTTTCTAAATAAAAAGTTTTTGATTTCAGTACATGTAGAAAATAATATTAAAGAGTTATAAAAAATAAAAATGGTTATTAACTCTGCAAAAAGATTATAAGAAAGATCGCAATAACTACAGAAATTTCTATTAAATATTACTAAAAGATGAGAAATCAACTAGCTATTTTACCGAAAGCTGATAAATTGTTTAATGAAAATTATTTTTATTTTAAAACAACCAAACCACTGCCAAATATTAAAAAATACATATTTTTAAATTGACTTTTACCACTAAAATTTTGAGCAAAGAGCGATACAGAAAACATATTAATTTTTTCTATCAAAGCTGATTACATCATATTATTTTGTGTAAGTGAAATAGCATAATTCACCTAACTTTTAAAAAAATAGTTTTGCATGTAAAAATTTGTTGAAAAAAAAATGCATGAGAAAACCCACTGCACAGTATTCTGGCCTCCACTTATGATCCTAAAACATGTATGCATCATTTTTGAAATTGATTTCCACAGATTTAATCAAATTATAAAATTTAAGAGGATTTTAGCCCAATAATATTACTTCCTTTAATGTTTAATAACTTTTAGACACTTCTTAAAAGTAAAAGGGCAGATAGTATATTGCTAAGAACTCAATATTTTTTTAGATTTGAATTTAAAGGAATAAGTTAGTTAAAAAATACTTACACAAAACATCTAAGCTGTGTGACAGCTCTAGAGGTGGATTTGTACTTAATTGACATATGTATTCACCACTGTCTTTGGGATGGACATTTGAAATCACTAAAGATGTTTTATCTACTTTAATGCGATCATCTCGAATGATTCTCAGTTCTCCAGCAAACAAGATATTATTTTTCTCTTTTTTCCAAATAAGTACAAAGTCACCTAGAAAAAAGAGTTTTACAATTATTTATCATAGTTAATGATTAGCAATTAAATCTCACTTTATGTGAGCATTTTGAAAATGAATAACAAAAAGGAACCAGAACAATAAAAAAAAATCTTCTGATGAAATTAAAATCACACAGTAGTAATGTTGGATCACCCAAGTAGCATACTCCAATATTAACATACTAGGATAGTGTATTAAAATTTCTACATAAACAATTAAATTGTTTTCAATTATCAAAATTTATAATTTTAACTCAAAAATGATTCCTAATTTAAAAATTATTGACTAGCAATATTTATTTCTTCAAATGAAGAAATCTGTTTTATTTTCATAAACTCTCTCTCTCTTATAAGGATTTCTCATAATTACTTATATAAACCCTATAAAAAGGGATATCTGAAAGAAATACAATAAAAAGTATAAATTGTATTAAATAGCATTAAGATTCATATTAATTATAAATATTCACGAATCACTTTCAAATAACAGACTCCTTTGTATAAATACAAATGGTATTTTTCATATATGTATGTTGGAATAATGCCATACAGCCAAATACCTCATGGAATTCTATGTAGTTTTCATGCTCTAATCAAGAATTTAACATCAAAAATTAAGCTCTTAATTCCATTACTTTAAGATATACTGAAGTTAATAGGCACACTGATTCCTTTCTTAAGTAGATAGAAAGTACGTGACTTACAATCATTTGCTAATAAATAACAGAATAGAAAATTAAATTAAACTTTGTAAATAGACAAAAATGCTCCATTTAGAATATCAGACAGTCTTTAACACATGCCAAAGGGAACCAATTTCATTTAATGAAAACATTATATCTTCACCATAAACTGAAAAGATACATAAAATAATAATGTCAAATTAAAGGAATCATATTTAAGGTAATAAAAACTATAAATTTCCTGAAATCTACCAATAAAAATATAAATTGCTGCAGCATAATGCTCCAACTTTTTCAAAATACTGAATGCAAAAGCCTTCACAACAGATTTACTGCACATTTCAAATTTGGAACTGTAGATTTGCAGAAAAATATTATTCATCTTTACCTAGATCGTCAACAGCACATGGGAATTCTACAGTTTCTCCTATTGTTGCTTCTACGAATGTGGTAGTGGAAAGTAAATGAGGTATATGCGTCGAGGGCACTTCTTCAAGTTCATCATCAAATTGGGCTATAAGCAGACAGAACAAAGAACAATGTTAGCTAAAGACAAATCTGGAGTTATTAAAAATATTTTTTTTTTTCAAAAATGTAAAACTCTAAAAATAAATTATTACTGATAGATGTTCTTTACTAGAGTCACTGACAACTCAAGTAGACAGGACATAGAACACTATGAACAGCTGCATCACCAATGAATGATATTACAGTCAAACCCATTATAACGAACTCTCAACAGACCAATCCAGAAGTTCACTGTAACTGAGGGTTCATTGATATCTGATTTTTCAAATATTGGATACACAAGATTTCCTATAATACTTAAAAGCATTTCTGTGTTGAACAAATTAATTACGCTAAACTGCAATTAGTAATAGGATATAATAAATTCAAATAAATATTTGTTCCTAAAAAAATTGAACAGTGAAATTAATTGTTCCTACATTTATTTCTTTAAAGTATAAAAATAAGTAGTGATTTTTCGTTAAAAAACTGAAAGTAAGCTTGAAAAGTAGAAATTTTGGTTCAGTATATCTGAATTCCTTGCTTTTAAAGATCATTGCAAGTATTTGAAAAATACTATTAGGAGTTTGGTTGGGACCATATGAAAAGTTTGTTATATCCCAGGTCACTATACCAGGGTTTGACTGTACGTATGTGTACGACTGTACGTATGTACTCTATGTGTCTGAGGACTATAAAAAGAGCTCATGAAATTAAAGAAGTTTCTTTTCAAGACTAATTTTTTTATTAAACAAAATATTGATTATTAAAGTTAAAAAATGAATTCTTTTCAAACGTATTATATACTTTTATATGCATTAGGATCATATTCAGGTCTATTTGAACTGAAGTAATGACACAACGCACTGACAAGTTCAGTTGTCGTTGGTTATAGAATGAATTGCTATTTACACAGAAAAGAGTATCTGAATACAGATTCATACATCAGAACTCTTTCTCATACGAAGCCACATCAAATAGCATATCTCAAGTGCTTGATAGCTGAAAATGTTTTATTTGAACAGTCTATACCAAACCAGCAACTTGGTAAGTTAAATCCTAAACAAGAAATTGCAGATACAATAGCACATAGATATGCAGTGTTTATGATGATAACATGAAGTTTTTACACACTTGTTACAATAACATAGCCATGAAAGTATTTCTCCTATAAAAAAAAAAATGGTCTTGCATGGTATTCCTGAGCAAATGTTCAGTTATTGCAATAGCAGTTACAGTGGTACCTCGAGATACGAGTGCCCTGACATACGAGTTATTTGAGATACGAGCGCTGTCGAGCAGCGAAGTTTTGTTTTGAAATACGAGCGACATTTGAGATACGAGGAACGGTACGGTGTATGTACACTTTGTAAAACCAGTTTTTTTTGCTTTACATTCTCTTTTATTATGTTTTTATACAATATTTGTCATTTATAAATACATTTTTCTTATTCAAAAACACGTAACAAAAACAATTAGGGGTAGCATTTTTGGGGCTGGAACGGATTAACATAATGGCATTTCAATTAATTTCAATGGGGAAAATAGCTTTGAGATACGAGCAAATTGACATACGAGCAAGGATACGGAACGAATTAAACTCGTATCTCGAGGTATCACTGTACTCTATGAAACTCAGAGAGACACTTATGAAGGGTTCCTTACAAACACATGTCAAAATACTTTGGAAAATAAATGTCTACCAAAGACACAGGACTTTGCAGTATAGCATACAACACTTTTTTATTCCACAATGCATGCGTTTTAGTAAATACAGTAGAACCTCGGAAATCCAAACTAACTGGGGCCAACCTTTGTTCGGACTATCCAGGAAATTTGGTAAAATACTCGATATACCAAATGCAGTAGAGTATTAACTGTTGGTGCTGTGTGAAGGCATATAGAAAGAGCACATGGCAATTTGCATAGTGCAGTGGCAAACAAGTTGATGGTGAAAAAAGATAACCGATTTTGTTTACTAATTAAGGTGTTGTATTCCTTCTTAACAACCAATTCAAATACTTCTTTTAAGTTAGGAACAAACATTTGCTTTGTTTCTGAATCGCAATTCTTATTTTTCCTTCATTTTCCTGTACAAAATTTTCAGAAAATTTAAAGATAATGTTCGGATTATCCGGAATTTCAGATTCCTGGAGTTCTACTGTACTCAATAAATTCTCAAACTTAAATAACTACCAAAAAGAATTGACAAACCTTTAAAAAAAGTGATATAAATCCATTTACCTGGGTGTTTAAAACTTCTTTGTTACATTATTAATGACAACCTGAAAAATTATATTTTCCTAAAATTCAATCTTCAGGACAGTGCATTTGGGATTTTTGTTTAAGCTCAACAAAGAAGATTAACAGCTTATACTTTAAGTTTGATTTCACAGTTTAAGAATGGATAACACTATCAGAATTTTTATTTGATATAAAATCTTTTATAATTGAACTGAAGAATCATTGCTGATGTCAACAATATTAATGACTACGAAGAGCAGCATTTAAGTTGAAAAATAATTTTTACGTTCTTTCAAATTTAGGGGACTTGGATCCTTCCTTGTAGTTTTTGCTATCGGAAAAAAGTATTAAATTTTATATAAAGCAAATGATTCTAATGTTTTTATTTGATTTATTCTTTTTGAATTCTTACAAAGGAACAAAGTAATGCATGAATGTATTACTTTTGAATTACAAAATTCTACAAAACCCTGAACCCCTGTCTCAGTATTGAAAGACAATTTGCGTTACAGTTCCCCTTTACATGTGCTCAAAAATGAATTTAAAACCAATTACTAAACCCTACCGGAAAGGAGATAACTTCTTCCTTTTACATATATATGCTTGCAAATAAATGATGAGATCTATTCAGGACATTTTCAAGCCGTTCTATGTAATATTTATAAGCAAATAGCTTTCAAAAATTTATTACATCAAAGAAACTACAAAATATTTTTTAAATTATATTTTACTTGTTGCTATTATTCAGAGAAAAAAAATAAGATTTGCTTCATAAGCTCTGGTGCAAAAGTATATTTAATTCTCTATGCTGCCGATTCAAGATTTCTCTAAATGCTCTTTATAAATTACAAAAAGACTAAATTTCCACCCATCTTTTTCATATAACACTTGAAATAAAACATTAATATCGGCGCTACTAACATTAAATGCATTGTGCTATAAATGATTTCAAAGCAGTTGAATACTGTGAAGAATTATGCCAAACAAATAAATAATTCCGTATGGAAGTAAAGAATACAGAAATCAACGCTTTCATAAAGTTAATTTCAAGCTGATACAAAATTTTTAAACTGTTCTTTTCAATTCACTAGCATATATCTAAAATATTATATCTTACATTTTCTACTTTCTTTCAACTTGATTCATTTTAATTACTTTAGATAATTATTAAAGCCCTTCATTTTAATATCGAAGCTGAAATATATTAAATGTTTTTGAGAATTTGAAATGTCCCATCTCAAGACAGCATGGTCCTGAAACGGCAATAACTTCAAGTCTCACGCAAATTTATATTGCATTACAATTCTATCCAATAAAATAGCATATGCTTTAAATTGAACATTACCTAATTAAAAGAAAAAGCAGTGTTGAATACCTTGTGAAATATTTATTCCTTAAGTCTTATCTAAAAATAGAAAGGAGAATTTGCAAAGAATAAAATCCTAAACAACTAAGATTTTCTAGACACTACTGCTCAAGTTATTTTAACCACTCACCAATAACTTTATAAAGGTATGAAAATTTGAAACCTGGGGCGTCTTGTGTGGTTTTGATATATCATACTTAGATTGCTTTTCATGTCCCTCCTTAAAATATAGTTTTTGTTTCAATTCAATCATGTTACTTTTCTACATAGGGTCAACTCCTTAAAAAGTCTTGTTTCATTTAAACAGAATGTTTCCAAGTCAAGAAATTATCTTTCTACAACTTCATTATTCCACTAGTTAAATGCAAAAATTTACTTTCAAAATCTTTTTCAGAGTTCTTTTCACTAGATCAATACTGAATTCATTCATTAAAATACTTTTTTTTTTTGAAAAATTATTTCTATTTTTGGACTTAAGTCTTTTTTGATACATTTGTCTTTCAAAGTATATAGAAGACTTAGGCCATTCTGCAACAATTCCTTTTGGGTCTTTGTATTCAAATTTCTTTAACAGCCGCATTACTGGAAATACGGTTCAACTCATTCAATCATCTCCATTTGTAAAATAATTCCACCAAGAAGCAACATCCCATTATGCCACGTTGAAACACAAAAATTCAATAATAATAATATGAAAGTGAAATAATTGATCTTGGACGACAGGATGAATATGAAAGTACAGTTCGAATAACTGACACAAGATCAACTAGATGGCCTGGATATCCAAATGTTAACACTTGGAAAGCGAACATTATTTAGAATCTGCAGGAATCACATCAATGGAATTTTGAAGGTAAAAGTTGTGATGAGCAAATCTTACTAAAATTTCTCTCCAAAGCTTTTTCAAACCTGAACAGGAATTTCCAATTTTAAGGTTGCCAAAAAATACTACCAACCTAAAAAGCTATAGAAGAAAACTAGAAACTCAGTAAAAATTATCATGGGTACTATTTCAAACATTAAGACTATTTACTTATCATTAAGCTTTTGGAATAGCTTACTTAAAATTAATTTAATATTAAATCTAAAAGCTATTACTTTGAAAAACGTTGCATTAAGTTCAACATAATTGGAACGTCAAGACAATGCATGCGAAATTTTTAAGAATTGAATAACAAAATTTTGTAGCCGAACATATAGGCCTACAAAATTAAAACTGAGGAAAACACTGAATTCTTAAAATATAAGATTCATGAATAAAATACTAGCCTTTAGAAATACATATGAATCCAATATCTCAAGAAATAATTAAAGACCATGGGCAACAAGTACCATTAAATATCTCAGAAATCTACTAATAACGCATCTACCTTACCCAGTCATGGTAAGGTACAAAATCGATAATGGGACAAGAGATGAAGTTATCTAAATTGTCCTTTGAAAAACAGTACAAGACACCAAAAATGAATTGGTATATGATAGAAAACATTTCAATCTCACATACAAATAAGAACAATTACTTATTTGTCTCACACCATTAATTAACTCATTTCAAACATCAATTATATAATGAAATGAAATAATATAAATTTTAAAAAAAGCACCATTTTATCACACCACTGGAAAAGGCAAAAATTCCAAGACAACCAGAATCAAAAGAAAATCACTCACGATTTTTAAATAACTATGAAAAAATATGCTACGAGACAAAAAATACTTACAGTATTTTACTTTTAGACTTTGCTTATTTCATAAAATAAAAACCTCCATTTAGACAAGATTAGAAAGTAAATTGCCATTTCAGATTTTAAGGCCACATATGAAAAGAATGCTTTTAAAAACTAGGTTCAGAATATAATTTCAGTGTTGACTAAGCCACAACTTATTGCTTTTTCTAAGTGATCTTCTAACGACATTGTGTATTAAATATTTATTTATTCAAAATATAAATAAGAAAAAATGAAATAAAATCGAGAAAATGTTAATGCAGTAATATTGTTTGTATAAATCAGCACATTTTGTACTTACCTGTTTATGATCAAAAGATTTTGTACGCATCGATTATACAAATTAATTTCCAAAAGATCGTATTTTTTTTTTAATCACAAATTTCTACACAATTTAATTCAAATCATACAAATGCAATTCATAAAGCAATAAATACAACGTACTTTCAAAAAAATGTAGTTTATTTTGATTACAAATACTCAACACAAACTACAAATGAGCTTTTGCAAAAATGACACAATGTTTAGTTACAAATTAGCAGTTTTCACAATCAGAAAACAATGCATCTGAGGAACATTTCCCAAATAAATATTGGACTTCATGAAACATATTCATAGCAATGGAACAAACATTATCAAATTTTACGAAAGATACATTTGGAACAGGACATTATAACGAATGTAAATTTAGTTCTGGGAAGATAACAGAATTGGTAACCATTCTCTATTTTAATATAAACTAGCATGGTATGAATAAAACATATAAAATAATCACGAAACTTCTACAGTTCCAAGAGAAGTATTCATATCTACATTAAGATATCCAGAATTTGTTTTGTTCTATGTATTAGAAACAAATTCAACAGCTGTTTGAAATAACTATTTCCATTAGTCAAATATTAAGAAATTTGGGAAAATAAAAATTAATTTACCCATAATATTATTAGCATCTTGTACTTCATTACTACTAAGATATATTTCCTCCCTCAGGTTTTTATTTCTTTTTCTCAGAAGAAAAAATAATTCAATTGGTTTCTCAGAAACTTTTAAGGCATTAAAAATTTGGTTAGACCAGAGAACACAATATTGCACCAAACTAGAATTTTTTTTAAAGTGATAATTAGCCAAATTTGATATTATCTTTAAGACAGTGAAAGCCATTATGAAGGCAGCCATTATAAACAGCTAGTAAAAAAAGTCACCAATTAATTTGGCAACTGCACAGTACCATGTCCTCAAGTTTTAACAAGAATTTTATAGCAATATTCAATGGTAATTTTATTTCCTTTAGTTATTACTACATAATAACAAAGCATAATAGCTTCATACTATTACTAATAAAACAAGTTACATGTCAACAAAATTGCTCTCTGTGCAGTGAAATTTAATCATATTAAAGCCTTTATAATAATTAAATCATATTTACTACGAAGATAAAATGCTGTTATCCTAATGCAGTGAAGAACCTATAGTCAAATTTTCCTTCATTCCTTTTCTTTACAAACACCAGGTTTCAATAAAGAAGTTAATAGGAGAATCTGCATAAAGGATTAATGAAAAAGAATGCAACAAGCAAGTTTGCCTAAGGTTTATTGAACTTCAGGACAAATAACACATTGGAATATTTGTTTATACGAAAAACATCCAATGTTAATGCATAAATCCTATCAAATAAATCTAAACAGAAAGTTACAAGGACTCTCATTTAGTCTAACACAATAAAAAAAATCTGAAATATTCAATAAATTTTGTCCGATGTTTAAAAACAATCTGTTTACAGAAAAGCATTCCATTAGTTAATTGTTGCATCGGATAAAGAAGTAAGGACACAGAAGCAAAAATATTAAAAGGAATAAATTATTTGAACTGTTTCTAGTTGCAAGTTGGCGAAACTTTAAAAAAAATAAGTTATTGAATACAGAGGTCAAGTTATTGCTGAAAACATTTATGTTATGAATATGAAAATAAATACTTCTTTATGAAATACATTACTAAGTGTCAATGAACAGAAGACAATACCAAAACAATGAAACAAAACCAGAAAGGTATATGTTAAACATTTAATGTGAACGTAAAAAATGTTTCAGCAATTGAACTTTATTATATAATGGTAAATTAATATTATTATAATGTATATATGAAGTTACACTCGTTATAAGAAAATTTTAGCTAAACCCAATTTTTTACATGGAATTTTTAAATAAGATTCATTTTTTCATACTTCATTTTTACAGAAAAAAAAACACTGGCATTTAAAATTAAATAAGACCACAGAATAAATATTCTTGAAATCATTTTCATTCAGCATACAAATAACTTTGGAAAGAAAAGGAAAATTCTAGAATATGTATTTATGAGCACTTACAAATCATAATAATTTTATAATCGGGATGTGAACGAGAATGGCAACATTAATAATTTCGAACGATTTCAAAACAACACTAACACATGAAATAAAGAGGTTTCAGGTAACAACATAATGAGGTATATTGTAGCTCAAGATTAGACCCCAAACCACAAAAATGCTTTACTTAAACTAACTAAAACACAAACGTGCAAGCAGCAAATGATAAACCATCAGTCTATTAATAAATGACACTTCTACAACATTTTCAAAACACCAGCTTCATTCGAAACATATAGAATTTTGCAACTTAGGCAAGACAGAAGTACTAAGCTTGTTGCTTAGACAAAAGAAAACAGAAATTTAACACTACTGTGAAGCACAGAACCATTCAGTAAAATAACATGAAAAGAAGATCCCATTTATGTGGCGTACCTCTTGGTCCACAATCGGGCAATACGATCGTGCTCTTCTCTATGCTGGAGATACTGAGTGGCGATGCTTCCAACCAAAGGATCAGCAGGATTACTGTCGGTAAGCAAGGAACAAATAGACAAGAGTACTTTCGATATGGTCAGAGCAGGACTCCAATTGTCCTTGAGAATGTCTAAGCATATCACACCTTGACTATTGATATTACAATGATAGATTCTTGTACGGAATGTAACTTTTGGCGGCTTGAAGGGATATTCCGGCGAAAAATGGATATCTAAGAAAAACACACCTCCTTCATACGCAGATCCCGGTGGTCCTAAAATGGTTGACACCCATTCATATAAATTATCGCCCTTGGGTCCAGCGCTGCAATTCGGCGGCGGATCGAGAGTTATTTCGGCCAATTCCTTCTGAATTCTTTTCATGCTCGTGTTTAAAGCCTTCGACATCTTGGGAGTCGACTTTTGCTCTTTGCTCGGCTCGCGTTCCGAGTTTGATGACGCAGACCCACTCAAACGGCTTCTCGACGAACTGGCTCCAGAACTATTACCTGACGCCATTTCGGATCCACTTTAGTTACTTTTAAATGATATTTCACGTATAAAATAAGCGAAAATATGACTGCAAATGCCCAGTAGATTACAAAGCACAGAGAGCAAGAAGTATTCTTTGTTTGGAAAGAGTTAATAGTGGAAGTAGAAGTAGCATTCCTCAATATGGCGGTCGCGGTTAAACGAAAGTACAAGTAGAAGAACGGGTCCCCATGAACGGAGCATAAGCTTGGTGGAAAGCGCTCGATTTCTCCCTGCCGTTAGATGGCGCAATCAAATTCTCTTTCCCCGTTACAATGTTTTTCGATTCATATTTTTAGTCGGTTTCGTTTCGGCACGACGCTGTTCTTGGGTATTCCACGCGGGATAGAGTTGGAATGGTTACAATTTCCCGCTAGTTTTTTTTTCTCGTTTGTTTGTTCTGCTGAATTAATATCGTTCTATTAAGTCCTTAATTAAATATACGATACTTTTAATAATGGAATATAAAATATAATTTTTTAAAAGCAAAATTTTAATCTAACAGGGTGGGCTTTATTTGCGTGGAAGGGATGTAGAGAAAAATATTACAATTATATATCGTATTTTCGTGTGCTATGAATTTTTAAATAACAGCAACGATTGTTAAGCATCATTTTGTTTTATAATCAGAGAGAATCACAATTTTGAAATAAATAAATAATTTATTTTCATTTTATAAATATATTATATATTTATTTTTATTTTCAACCTTTCACATATTTACACTCTGCCAATCAAGTTAAATATATATTTTTTTGATTGCTACAATGGAAAATCCCCTCTTTTCTTCCTACCACGAAGGCAATTCGTGCCCATATGACTGATACAGATCAAATGCGGCAGCCCAACTTGCAAAAGAAAAAATGCCGTTAATCGATTCCATTCTGTTATTTTTCACAACATCACGATACAATAAATTACATCTGATTTTCCATGAAAGTTTATGCCTTATTATCATTGATAAAACAATGCATGTATTTTTATCTTGGACAACATGCTCGCATTCTCTTCATTTCATCTAATGGCACAGTTTTACACATTTTATTTAAAAATCAACTCAGCTATCCAATTTTCCAACTTGACGTTCTTCCAATGACTTTACATTGCTACGAGAAACCTATGCATGACCTCCTAGAAATGCTTTTCCTTGGATAAATTATTACACAATCTACGGTATTCCGATGTGTTTCTGTTATAGCTAGGGATGGGAAAAACCTGCCGGCTTTAACCGAAAACAGGTTTTTTTGTTTTGGTTAACCGTTTTTTTTTTCGGTTATTTTTTGTCCCGGTTATAACCGGTTATTTTTTAAAAATCCAATAACCGGGTAAATAATAAACCGGATCGGGAAAAAGGCTCGATTTTAGGTTCGATTAAACTAAAATTTACCAATTACCAAGTTATGAAGATTTGAATTTCATCATCTTAGGCCGATCAACGACAACCGCTTCCTCGAGGCGTCTGTTGGTTGGCGGATTATTGAAAGAGTGTTAATAAACAGATAAATATTGGCCAATGGATTGATTTCTTACAAAAACAATATTAATACAAAAATTTGTCTACAAACGGCGTTTGTTTTTTTTATAACCCCCCCCCCCTGAAAAACGGGTTATTTTGAGCGGTTATAATCGCCAGGTAAAACCGGAGGTGAAAAAACCTGAATAAACGAAAACCGGTTATTTTCGCAATAACCGAAATATGATAAAACCAAAGAAAGCATCATTCTTCCAATAGTATCTAACTCTATTAAACAGGAAACTTAAAGAAATTTTACTTGCTTTATCGCTCTTTTTCCAAGCCCTTTCTTGCTTTGCGTATTCTATACTTATAAAAGGCAATGTTTGCGTGTGTGTCTGCGATGTCCAGACGAATCTATCGCACTTACAGCTATGAAATTTGGCACACAGGTAGTCGTAATGGTGACTCAATGCACCTCGAAGCCGAAATTTTAAAATTTAATCTGGAAAATTTTTTATTCAATGTTTTGTGTTATTTTGGTTGATTGTTCGCACTAATTTCTCAATAGAATGGTATCGAATAATAGAACGAAAAAAAAAAAAAGATAAATCATTGGAAAGAGCACGCGATTTTCGTTCTAATGAAGTTAGTTTCGAATTTCTAACGTAATTTAATGAATTTGGGGAATTTTTAAAAAAAATAATCATGCCATCATTAATCAAAAATAAAATTTTCTGGAATCCTTAAAACTCTTGCATCCGATGTTCTAATAAAGATATCATTTTCAAAATTTTTCAGCTTATAACTACAACGGTTCTGTCGGATTTAAAACAAGAATGGTTAAAATATCTTTTTCCGTTTTTTTTTTTAATTAATTTTTTCTTGGTAGTTGAAAGATATTTTCCCTCTAGCGAGGCTTCCTCCCGCGACAGCTCTCCGGGACGTTGCGGGCAATTTCATTGGCTGATGGGGCAGGGTGACGTCACTACTTTCGCGTTCTGTGAGGAGATGGTTTATTTACTTGCTGACTTCGATTATTATTTTTAAGCATGTCTTAACTTATTTCTTTGCCTTTCATACTTTGCTTGAGGTGTAATAAATATCACATTGTAATTTTTTGACATTGTTTTGGATTAACGGTACTCGGTCGAGAGGAAAAAGAAGCGGACAACTCAATAATATATATAATTCTGTTTTGATTTCGTTTTTTAAACTTTCATTTATGTAATTGTATGTGGGCTTTTTTTTTTATTTTGTTGAAGTCCTGATTCCAAGGGCAACGCGTACTGCTAGTAGTTTCTATTCGAAACATTTTTTTTTTTTATTTTCCCCTTTTCTTCACGATTCGATTGCAATGTCACCAATCAACGTTTGTCAATTTGGCTAATAATGTATTATCTGCTTTTGAAATTTGTGTGTATTGTTCGCCTTTGATGAAAATTAGTGTTGAAATACATAGCAAAGAAAATCGTTACGAAATTTATAATGGTTATAAATATCTGTTTGGTTTCCTCTAAAATCTTTGTCTTCTTTTTGTTTTCTTCAAATTTATATCTTCCTTGTTCTAAATTATCATTAGACGTTAATAATATGACAAATTAGTTTTACCTCTACAGTAAATGGTTTGTAAGAATAGCTTTCTTGTGGAAAGTTTTAAAAAAAAGTACGTCGGTGAAAAAAAATTGAGATGAAAATCATCCAAGAATTAACACATTGGTGAAATTGAGCAATGTAGACTGTTGTGAAATCTAATAATAACTTTCGCAACACAATACAACTTTTCAACGATTTTTACACAATATAGATTAATTTTTTAAAAAGAAATATTATTTCTCCAAATTCATTTGTCATCTACTAACACAGTGTGCTACGAAATTTTAGCTGTATAACTTATCAAGAAATAGTTTATGCATGGCGACAAACACCATTAAATATAAGGTTTAAAAAGTAATTCAGTCAAATGCTCTAGTATAATTTTTTGGTTTATTAATAAGAGATGGAAAATATTCACTAAAATATTACACACCTTTGAAACGCTCTATTAAAACTTGTATAACAGTATTCTTTAATTTTCAATGAATATTTTACAACATTTTTCCTTTCTAATATTAGAAAATGGAAGTTTGGTTTCATGTAAAGAATTACTTTTAATCGTCTGCAAATGCTTTTTGAAATATCAATGAGTTCAAAAATAAAAACGACCAATATATAAAGAATAGCAAACATACTTTTTTTCATTTATGCAAGCATATAGCATTTATTGTATCAATCAATTTAATAAAACCTAGAGAAAAGCGTCATCTTTGTATATAAAAATATGATGTGCAGCGAATATTTCAAAACATGGGTGATTAGTTTCGGTGTGTGCAGCAATCAACCAACGAATGCAGGTGCACAATCCGAATAACAAAAATGCACATTTCGAATTGTGGGAAAATGAAAGAGGTATGGTATATAAAAAAAGAAAAAAAGTTTAGTTCTAGATGTTTATTAATATTCTATTTGTCATTTAAAGATTTAGAAAATTACAACTGCATAATCTTTTTTCGTATTTTCAATGACAACTCTAAAACAAATTGTCAGTGGAAACTATTTAATTTATACCTCAAATTTTTTTAATTCATAAGGGTGAAAATCTCACTGAAATTTAGCAAAAAAGTCAACAAGTGATAATCATCATTCGATGTTATATCCTCAAGAAGCACCAATCAAAAACAAATTATCAACAAAGAAATTTAAACAGATGCTGTTTTAAATTTTCGGTATGATTCTTTAGAGTTAGAGTTTGTTTTGATAGGGATAAAAATTACGGGAGCACTGACCTTAGAAGATACATTCTTGCTTTACCCAACTTTAAAGAAAGATATCTATTTTAAGGTGCGAAAATCTTTTTTAAGCTTCAAAGTTACGGTCTTCGTTATGTGAGCTACTCCTTTTTTCACTTCGTCTTCAGGGGTATGGATAAAGAATTAAGAAAAAAGAAAAGTGGTAAGTAGACAATGTTTGAATTTATGGAAGAAACTTTAAAGTAGATAAATGTTTGGTTTTACAGAAGTCAATGATCAAAGTAAACTAGTTTGATTTGAAATTATGCCTGAAGGATAATTGAAATTCTTCAATGAGTTATAATACAGAAGAGTAAAATATTTGCTTGCTGCCAAAAAAAAAGGGGGGGGGGGGGGGCCATTCTAATAGTGCTTCTACAGTATCAAAAAATGAGCAGTTCTTTATCGTGATAAATTATTCATTAACTTGACCATAGAGCGACTTAATTATTACGGTGTTTCAATAAGCCGGTAGAATTTTTCTCCCTTCGAATCCTTGTATCGTATAGCAACGGATTCGGAAACCCTCCGTGCTTTTGCGCATGTGCAGGGCAGAGTTATTTTCATCAAAATAGGGGGAAAGTGACGGATGGAAGGATGATGATTACATTTTACTGAGCGTTATCTAACAAAGAACTCCGAAAATGCGCTCATATGACTCACTGCCTGATACCCATTTCCGGTGTAAAATCGTCCAAAAGTGGTAGTCTCGGAATCCGTTGCCGAACTATACACATAGACCATACAGCGCGTTTTGTGTAGAACTTTGTGAATCAGGTATGCATTTTCGGACTCTTCAAGCTGACGGATCGGTTCCTAAATTTGATATAGATTTATGATTTTGGTCTGAAGACCACATACCGAATTTCAATTACATAATTTTTAGCATTTTTTGTGTGTGTATGTGTTCGCCACACACACACAAAAAAAGAAACAGAAATTTACTCGATAACGGATTTTGTCCTAAATTACACACATATCAACAATTGAAGTGTAATGTTTATATATTTAAATTCACCTATCTAGCTTGTTGCGTTTTTTTGCGCTTGTTGTGTTTGCATTCACATAACGAACGAATAGACCAAGATTCAACCTGTAAACGGATTTGATCCAAAATCTGAAACAGATTTACAATTCTAGTAATAAATCCATACACCACATTTCATCTACTTAGCTTCCTTGCGTTATTGATTTATCATTTTATTTTGCGTTATCGATTCCGATAACGGATTTCGTCCAAAATTTGATAGAAATTTATAATTTGCTTATGCAGACCGCATGAGAGTTCCAAAAATGTATTTTTCAGATTCAGGGATATATAAAACGTGGAGATTCATAAAAATGTCGAGGCAGAATTGGTGACGACTACAGTACTTTCCCCTGCAATCCGAGAAAGTAAAAAAAATGGCAAAAGTTACAAAAACAATTACACAAAACACAATCAATGCTTCTGAAAATTTTCTGAATTCACGGCAAAAGCGTTACCGAACAAACTCAAAAACTCGCGCCTTTGAATAAATTACCAAAAAAAAAAAAGTGGAATATTAGCAAGTGCAATCGGCCTGAATCCAAATACTCAACACCGTGATGAATTTTTGCAAAATGAAGGGTTGTGACACAGGAAGAAGGTTATGAATGTCATTTACGGCTAGTTTCACCTTTCCGTAGCCCCCCAGATCAAGTAGCAGGGCCTGAGAAACAGAGAAATAGGGGGCGGCTAAAAGTGACAGATAGACGACAACCATTCTAGTTAGCTTCAGCTGTCGTCCACATGGGGCCGCCAAACCACCGGAAATTCGCCCCCATCCGGAAACGCAGTCACCGTGCATGATGTAACGACGCTTTCATTAGTTAATGCATCCATTTTATATCTACATACGAAAGACGGTTTTCTCTTTTTTTCATCTTTTTTTTCTTCCACTGTTTTAATTGCCTTGTCTCGCGTGGGCTCAATTCTATCGACAAAGACCTTCGCAGAAGAAACTAATGCATTATGGATGTGAAAATGGTGCGCAATATTTGGAATTATTCTTTTACAGTTTTGTATGGAACAAAAATGTGAACAGAAACTGAAAAACGAATATAGTTATAAACATTGCTACAAATTAGAATTCTACTACAGTAAGGCATCGTTTACATACGTCGTTTACATTTATACGTCGTTCCATCACAGTCCCGATCCATTCTTATTCCTTGTCGTGTTAAAGAACTTCATTTATACGACGGAAAGCTTCGGTTATACGTCATTTTCCCCGTTTTAAAATGTGAAAATTTCCTACTTTCTAGCATAAAAGAAATCATGAATTCGAAATTGATGAATTAATAGAAGGTAAATTGTCTAGTGCTAATTTAAGCGATGATAAAGCAGCTATTTCACCTTCTTTAAAGACGCAGTGGAACTCCATTGAAAAACTTTGAACTTATTTCTTATGTCAAAAAAATAGTGAGAAAACATTCAATGAACTTCATTCGATTCATAATGGCGTATTTAATACTCACAGACAATCAGCACGTCAGACAACAGTTAAAGATTTTCATAATTAAACGCCTACCTACATGGACATAAATCATATAAGATATGTATAATTACTGCTCAAGATATGCAATAAAGGTATGATTTTTCTCACTTTTAAGATAAATGCTTAATTTTAAATTAAATTAATTAAATATTTAAATAATTAAAAAATTAAAATTAAAAGTGCTTCGTATCTTTAAGCAACTGGATAAAATAGAAATCATTATATAATATTGAAAATAACCAGGAAACTCTCAAGAGTTTCTTGGTTTGAGGAGGTTAAGCACTCTTGTTGCCGCGAAAACTTCTAAATATTAAAAAGTTCGATTTTAAAAAGGCTCACAACGTACCACAAAAGAAAACTTTTCGAAATTAACTAAGAATAAAACTTCTGGATACAAATATCGCAAAAATAGTGGATGTTAAGAGAAATTTAAGAAATATTATACTGAAATTTAGCAAGAAGCACTAATGTTTTTAATTAAAGGCCTTGAATTTGTAAAATGTTTTCTCTCCGAGTAAATATTTCCCCCTGCATTTCGTAGATGTTTTCAAAATGCTTGATGGAAATATGTTCGTTGTCCTATGATGGAATGCAGAGACGTTCAAAAAAAGTAATTAGATACTAATATAAAATATTCATCATAATTTTTTTAAACTTAGATTCTATTCTACATCACATTTGCAATGAAAGTTTATTTATTAATTTATTTTTATAACTAACAGGAAAACTGACGACAGTTCGAAACCAGAACGACATGAGGCAGTCACAGCAGGTCTTCTTGCGCCCCAGCCATCTTTCCTTTAAAGTAAAAAGTTCAAAAACAAATTTTCTTCTTTTCGAAATACAGTAGAGTCTCCCTACAACGAAGTCTCTCTACAACGAATTTCTCCCTATAACGAAATTTTTAATCGGAATGTTAAATAACATTCAAAATATTCTCCATATAACGAATTTTTTCAGAGGTTTATCTTTTCGATTTCTTTCATTTTTGAAGAAAGTTGATAGTTTCAGTGCAACCAATTCGCTCACACGTGGCTGTTTTTGAACCACTCACTCTTAAAATGTGAAAAATTTTCTGAAAATTTAACATCACGAAATGCAAAGCAATGCAAAATAACGGAATTTTTCAAGTAAAATAAACGTAAGTACATACTAGTACATATTATTCTCTAAATTGGTGAATTGTCTTAAATTTTGAGCATTTTATTTATACAATAAAAATTAGTATAATTTTAACAAATTTATAATATATATATTACTCCATTTTTAATTGAAAATCACAATTAAATACATTTGAACTTATAGCACCTATTGAAAAGTTTGAAACATTTACTTAAATAACTGCAAAAATATCTAATCTCCGTATAACGAAATTTTCTCTATAACGAATTTTTCAATCGGAACCAAGCGATTTCGTTATAGGAAGATTCCACTGTAATAATTCTTTTTTAAAAAAAATCTATTAAAATCGAAGATATTTAAAAATAATGAATTTTATTTTAGGTTTATAACTGTCAATTAATACAGGCTCACTTCTAACTTAAACGAGTCCCGTCACTTCGCCTATTGAAAGTTCGAACCGAAATAGGAACAGATGACGAAACATTTCCATTACGATTTTAAAAAAATTATGAAAAGAAACTCATGATATGATTTCAGACCATATGGATAATATTAGACTCCTCTCTTTAACAAATATTTTCAGCCCGTGGCGCATAATACAAAAATACTTCCGCATAAGACGAAAATGAATGGCTATAGAGTATCAGAATTCAACGGATGGGGGGGGGGGGGCCTCCACACAAAAAAGGGGAGATTTTTAAGGATCAGATAGCGATCGATTTAAAAAAAATTCGGTCGTGACAAGGCTAATATTCCTCTGAACCTATTTAAAATAGATTGCAACCCACAACACGCTACTTCTAGGAATGTATAGTAAATTATTAATTAATCCCCAATTTTGAAGAACGAATCCTTTTCCTTTAAATAGCAACGCTGACCACATTCGAAAGCGACACCCTTCGGTTCAGGAGCAAAGGTACGGGGTAAATTATGCGCGAGGAATTCGCGAGTAAACGACTTCACATGACAACACTTGAGGTCACACGTGCGACGGCGGTCGTTATCCATCGTTCCCAAAAATATCCCATGACCCGCCCTCACACTTCTACTAGCGGCGGGAATAAATAATTTCGGTTTGTCCCTTCTGCAGAACACTCGAGACTGAAAGATGACGGATCGTTTGGGAGAAGGGGCTGCTCGCCATGTGTCGCTGCTGCTGAATCATCCGATGAAGGAATAACAGCTCAGCCATCCATGCCCGTTCGATACGATGACGAGTCACATCATCTGGCAATCAAGACGAAATGCCAGTTGCCAATGCGATCGGCTAAATTCCATATCAAATTGTAGAATGAAATATTAAAAAAGGTATTAAAGCAAGCTTTCATTGAAAATGTATCGGGTTATCTTTTAATACCTTATCAATTCTGAAATGTATCTAAGGAATTTGAGCTAAACATTTTGAAACACGTAAATCAGAAATGATATTTTTATTTTATGGTATGATTTTTGGAATGATAAGTTTTTACAGATGAAGAAATTAAGAAAAGATCAATATTAAATCAAGGAAGATCTCGATGAGGAATTTATGTTTTCAAGATGAGAGGGGGGGGGGATACGAAACAAAATCTCTTTATCCAGCATCATACGAGATGCTCAGACACAATAAAAAATTGTGTTCTGAATAACATTACTTTGAATTATAATTAAACAGTAGGTTACATTTTAAAGAGCATCCGATTATTTTCTTTTAAATAGTACGCATAAAACATCCATATAACTTTTAATAGGTCAGATAGACTTCGAAATAAATGATATTGTAAATAACCAAAGAAATTTTTGAGATGGAACGTTTGTCATTTATACAAGTAGTTTTGATAATTAATAGACAACACAAATTACAGATCAAATCGCCTTTGAATTATAAAAAAAACATAGACTTCGAATTCGATTATCGATCCATCTGCATTTGTGAATTCCACAAGGATCGAACGCCAATTCAGAAAAAAAGTTAAGATAATTTTTTTCAGAGCAATTTGCATTAATAGCTTCATTCGAAAACTATATAAGCGGAAAATTTTTAAAAAAATCATCAGAATAATACTTGAAGCGTTAAAACTAAAAGATATGATTAAATCTTAATATAAAGTGTCCTGTTTTTTATTTTAACTTTCGATCTGCATTTTTTATAGCAATATTTAAATATAAGTCATCTCCAGCTTGAAGTGCTTCATGGAGAATCTCTTTTATTTTTATTTATTCATATATATTTTTAAAGATTCGTACTTTATTTTTGGCAACCAATTCTATCTCCAATTTGTCTTCCGTAAATCCTCTGTATTATTTTTGGAATCTTCATTCTCCGAATAACTGACGTCCAAATATTCGAAAATTTGTTCACCTTATGATTAATTCGATCAAAGAAAGGTTACTTTCCAGTGAAATCATTCAAATGTAGGGAAAAATTTCTGCATATCTACACTGATTCAAAGAAGTTTACTCTTTCGATGAAATACTAAATGTTTAGAATTATTTATTTCAGTTTTTTTCTCTATTCAGAACAGAAATGCGACAGTATGATTTCCCCGAATTTAACAAATGATTCGCATTACCACTAGAACAATTCGTTGTTCTCGTTCTGCAGTAAAGTCAATCATAATTCATCCAGAAAGACCAGTTCACTTTTCAGGAACAATGTTTTCTCGATGAAAAGTAACAATGGCTAGTTTTTCTTCTAAGAGTATTATTGTCCGTTTCAGAACACACAATAGAAGCCTCAGTTCTGTTCTTCGTAATTTTCTTTCTACTTTCAACTGTCGTCCTGTAAGTATAATGTTTAGATTCTAAGGCTTTTGTCACCACTTCAATCGAACAATCACAGCTTTCTTAAAAAGTTATGACAAATATGGTTTGGCGACACTGAATAGCAAGAGTCGCCTTACGTTTATGACATACATTCCATAAAAACCAGACGATAAAATTGTTCTTTGGTTCGCAACTGTTTTGTCTAGAATAGAAATGGAATACGATGACGTCATTTAGAATAGTACAACGGTGAGAGAAAACATTTTATAGCTGAGGATATTTTCAACTTAACTAAAAATGGAATATCCCGGTGTCTCAAAGACGCCAAAATGATAGATTGTTGATCTAACATATAAAATGCTCTTGAATAAAAACTACATAAAAGGAAGCTATTAGATTTAAAATTATAAGATGCAAGAAAAAGAAAAACGTTTCTTGAATATAATTTTCTTATAAAAATGAAGTTCAGAGATATTTAAACATAAAATTTTAAGAAACTGAAAAAGTAGAGATTACTGAAAGCCAAGAAATACATGTCAGAAAAAAATTTGTTTCAAAATATAAGCAAGTAATGTATTATAATACTTGTACACTATATTTTCTAAAATTCAGAAAAAGCAAGTTTTATATGAAACAAAAGATACATTAGTACATACATCTAATTTTCAGGAAAAAAATCATTCCCCTTGTTGAATGAAGCATGAAGTTATTACTTGCTGTAACATTGAATCAAATTAGTGCATGAGAGAATACTTTACATAAAATCAAAATTCGCTCCTTTTTTGCACGGGAAGATACATAATACATCACAGCCATAGCTGTTCGGTTTTTGTCGCCCTTACTTCGAATCGATGCTTCTAAGTAATAATGTAATGATGCCGTTTCACGAAGACCTGAATTACTGAGTAAAGCTTCAGACTTGGCAGACTTATATCAGAATGGATCAAAAATGATGAATGGAACAATTCGTAACATGAAATTTTCATGGATACCTTGAAGTAAAAATGGGGAGAGCCTCGACGTGATCGTAAATTCAGAAAGATGATGTATGAATTCGAAATGGGGACATCTCCTCCCCTATGTCACCGTCTTTATCCCTTTTTTTCGTGTCCTCAGGCATTTTCCGGCAAAAATGTGGCGAAAAAAAAAAAAAATCCAAGACTGAGATGAAAGACAGGCATGGGAATGAATTGCTGTCAATTTTATCGACAAAATCGCCTGAATGAGTTATAGACAAAAATTAGAAGTCAACCCATTGTTCGCTTTTCACTCATGCTTCCAGAAATCACTCGAACAAGATTTTAAATCAGAGAAATGAATTTACAAACGGACAGAGAAAAAATAGATAAGATAAATAGATAATTTCGATAGAGAAAAAAAGCGACATTGATAACATTTTATATAAAAGTGCACACAAGAACACGAAATTATTTCGCATTTTTCTTTCTTCAAATAAATAATTTGAGGAGTCATTAATAATTTAGAGATTAAACTATAACTTTTTTTAATAAAAACTGTATACAGATGATATATATTTAATCAGTAAAAAATGCAAAAATAAATGATTAAGAAATGTATTATATTATCATCATCAAACAGATTATTATAATATAATATACATATTTACATAAGAAATCAAATCAATTTTTATTTACAATATTCATGATGCTTCAATGAAAATCTCACGTTACGAATTATTCCATTCATCATTTTTGATTTTGATAATATTTTATGTAAAAATGCACAAAAAAAAAACGAAATTATTTCGCAGTTATAATATTCTTCATGAACTTGACATCCAATTAACTGAGCTTCTTAAACTTTTTTCATTCATGATATCCCTTTTGCCGGGGGAGGGGGAAAATTTCACGGATTCACCTCACCAGAGAATTTATTTTTCCGCAACTTCAGAAGAGACAAAAAAGTAATAATAATGACGAAGCACTTATCCCTTTTAAATAAAAAAGAAATTAAACAGCGGAAACTGAAATTTTTGAGATCGTGAACATCACAGGAAATTTTTGTAAATAAATGTGTCTTTCTAATAACTACATCCAATTAAATTTCTAACTTCATTAATATACCGAAGGCACAATATATTCCGGTATTAAAATACAAAAAGAAAGATAGAAACGTTTTTATTTTTAATAACATTTTTTATTTTATTTCCACTATTATCCTTTCACATCAGTTTTTACCCAAGAATTCAGGTTACCAACCAACCAATAAGCACAAAGGTTGAAAAATGTCCCCATTGGACGTTTTAAACGATGATAATACAAATCTCCAAATTCTTCTCGAGTAAGTACCAAGTACCCATTTTCGCTAAGCCCCACTCTCATCACATAATCCTCTAAACGACCAAAAATCCATTTCTCTGTCTCCTCTAGGAAGAGAGTAAAGAAACCAGATACATTTTTTTGTGTCCTGCACCCCCAACCCCCCATTCAGTAGTACCCTGCGACTTTGCAGACTTCCTCATGGGATTATGCAACTCATAAGGAACTGGGTGCAGGTCCCATATCGCTTTTAATATCCCAAGTGGGGATTTTATGTATGAAGTGGTGGATTTGGTAAATGCCCCTGCCTAATCGGCCGTGAGGGCAGATGGATTCAGCGTCCAATAGAGAGATATATTATATCCACATATATGATTCGGTGGGGGTGAGGAACTACTGTAACTTTTTACAAAATTTCCTTCCCTCTCAGTTACGGTTACAATAGAAACACTTTAGGCACGGATACTGCTTTGTTATATTATTCTATGAACCCCCAGTGGGGTCTTCTATGGGCAGGAGGGGGCATGAGCAAATATTGCTGCAGCTGCAGGAGAAGATAAAAAGTAGAACGCTCTTCATCAAGAAGAGCGCGAAAGACTACAACTATCAATATCTATGCAGAACACGGGGAAGATAAATATTCTTAAAAAATTATATCTGGGATGGAATATTAAAATTGAAAGGGGTTCCTGCCCAAATGTATGTCGGAAAAAACAAGCATTCGTGTCTGGAAAATTTAGTATGGAACTTCTGTAATTTACTCGCAAGTTAACATTGAGTATCTCCTGGTCAGTATTATCAGTACGTAAATGTGTAGGATTTGGGGAATAAATTAGTCGTACAAGATCTGGAAATCAAATTACAGTTTTAACTTTTATGCCAGGTATAAGTTTTTTTAATTTTCACTTCCATTATTTTAATGGAAAAGAAAGAGCATTTAATACAAAAGTATAAATACAAGTTGAAGTAATGAATACAAGTGAGATAATAGCAGGAATTCGTTTTGGATGTTTGACAAGAATTAATACGAAAGTGGATAGAACTTCATTTGAGTTCTATGAAATCATAACGATTAATTTAATAAATAATATTTAAACAGCATTAATTCAGTCTGTTTTAGAATTTCAAAACTTGATTTATTTCATTATTAGTAGACTGTGTTTGTTCCTGTTCTCCAATTTTTGTGGTCTTCGATTAATTTTGCACTTCACTGATAACGCTTATTAAGAAAGCTCCAACTAATGACTAGCTCGCTATTTCAGGAATTATTTTCTTGCAAGAACAACTTTTGAGAGACAAGACCTATTGCAAAATAAAAGAAAAATGAGTCACCAATATTTTAATTAATGATTTGTTTTCTTCCGCGAGTGTTTTCTCGAAAGTTTCGCCAATTATTTTTGAGGAAAAAAAAGAGACTCTCACTCTTTCCACATCGCTTCCTTTTTAAAATGAATATTGCCAGTAAATCAACTGCTTCAGTGAATGCAATATTTCGAATCCAATTTCCTTTGGTTTTGCATATTTTATTAGCATATTAATTTTACGTTAATATTGCAATAATATGCATGACACTAATTAGTCAATTAATTTTGTTGATTAAGCATTATAAAAAACTTAAAAGCTCAGTAATAACAGTTTGTTTTAAAGAATTATTCTTTTGCTGCTACAACAAAGGTAGAAAATGTAATGCATTTTTAAAAAGACATGTGTCTTTTTGGACTTGTTAGTTGGTCTTCTAACTTCAAAAACAGCAGATGCTGTCAGCTGGAGCAGCAAACGATTCAAATATCATCCTAAACTGCCACCGTTCCGGCAGCATAACGGTACTGAAAATAAATCCGAAATCTTAAATGGATTTATCAATAAAACTTCCAGGTGCGTGCCAAATATGGATGAGAAACGGTGATATAAGGTTTCGCATCTTATCCAGTTATGTTAAATAAGCACAGATGCAGCTTCCCTGCTGTTCCCGCGACTGCGGAAATAGAATACGGCAGCAGTTATTTGAACGGCACATGCGCATGCAATTGAGTCATATCGTAATTTACTAACCATACAGACAGCAATAAGCAGATCCACAGAGCAGAAAAAAATTCGACGGGAGGCTGTCTCTGCGAAACGCTGGGATTGAAGGGCGTAGAATTACCTTACTCAACTGTGACTTTCTGTCACTAAAGCAGCTGTATGTAACTATTAATTCTATAGTCTATAGAGGCAATTAGTCTAGTGTGACTATGCGAAATTCAACGTGATTTTCACCTACTTTGCAAATCGACTGTGACTAAACCGTAATTACAAATTCTAAAATTCTTTTTGCAATCTTCAATGTCCACCTTTCTCTGTTAAATGAAACTGAAACCAACTCTCTATGTTATTTGGTTGAGGAGCTATAGGCGTTTAACTTCAGCACGGAATTCGACGTAGTTCAACAATTCTTGAGTAATATTTCGCGCGATCGATGAATGAATTGCCTTAGTCTGCGTGCGCGCGCATCGGTCGCTGTGGCGTCATCAAAATTCTTCGTGATTTTCACCAACTTTGGGGTTCGATTGTGACTAAACCGTAATTCCAAATTCTAAAATTCTTTCTGCAATATTCAATGTCAACCTTTCTCTGTTAAATGAAACTAAAACCAACTCTCTATGTTACTTGGTTGCGGAGCTATAGACGTTTAACTTTAGCGCGAAAAGCGTCATAATTTTTTCCTTTCCCGACACACCAATAGTCCACTATGGAGAGACGCACGTCTACGTCAAAATAAATGAAAAAGAGGAATGATCCATGAAAACCTTCATCAAGATTCTCGAACTGAAATACATAACAAATTCTACTCTTTTCTTTCAAAACTCGTTCGTTTATAAACTCAACATTAAAATCAAGAATGTTATTCAAGTTCAGAATTGTCGGTGCAAAACTCTGAAAAAAAGTGGACGAAATTGAGAAATCTTACGTTTATCTTTTGCAACTGGCAACACTAAAACAAATTTAGAAACCGTAGAATTTTGTTAAAATTATGTATGTACTTTCTTCTCTGTGTTCGTTTCTGTTCTTCATGTATTAATTAAAATCATCACAGCCAATTGAAGTGTGTTTTTCTGTCTGCAATAAAGTTACTGTCACAAAAATTATATTTCATCGATTTCTTTTCGAAATGCGTTTTTGCCCTTTTCTTGATTCACTTTATGAATTATTTCAATGACATCTTTACGAACACGTTAATAGGGGAAAAATTATAATTATTTAAATCCTCTCTACTTTAATAATTACTTAAAAACTTATGAATGACCAATCTCATGAGCAGATTTCAATGCTTATGCATGAAAAGCCGGAAGGTGCGATCGAAAATTAAACTGATTAAATGCAAGCAGCGTCCTATTTATCTCGTAGCGCAACCCAACACAGGGAAAGAAAATATTCGATACAAAAGAGCTGAATGAACACTCGTCATTCTATAAGCGGATTATGAATGCTTCACTCGATCTGGGTCCGGGGCGGAGGAATCCTCGAGAGACCCCCGCCGACACCCCTTTCTAAATGGGGGTTCGCTTTACAAGTCAAGAGTCCATTTTTCACCGCAAAAGACCGTCTGGCGACTCATTTCCCAGGTGAGGCGCCTCTTTTTTTTAATTAGATAAAATCAAACGTGCCTAAAAAGCGACCTGGGAGAGGGTTTTTAAATTATGCAATTCCGTGGTGCCGCATCTGTCAGAAAGTAACCTTTTTTAAATGGTGGAATGTCGGTGAACGAAGTATGATTTCAAAGGAGAGGAAATTTTCTTTTTTTAAAGTTGTAAATCAATTCTTTGGAGAAAAAGGGCGGTGGTTTTTACAGTGACTAATAATGGTAGGTCCACACCAGGATTTATTAAACTGTGGTCGGTGGAGATTCCGGGGGGAGGGGGCTATCGGGCTTCAGCCCCTCCAGAGCTAAGTCAGAATTCTTGATTTTATTTAAAATCGCTACAACTGTTTGTTCTTAATTTCTCTTTTTTAAAAAAAAATAATAAAAACGTGACTATTTCTTTCTGGCTTGACAGGTTCGAAAATTCTCCTACTTTTCTAATCATTCTACTTGTACTTGTAGCGTTGACGCGGTGTATGACATTTTTTGGCTAGTTATTTCATTGTATTTTTTATTAAATTATCGAAAGTATTGTATTGTTTTTTATGATTCTTATTGTCAGGTGAGTAAAGTCTGTAAAGTTAAAGTGTTTTGGTTTAGATGCCATAAGGTAACGGTGATACAAAATTTTTATGACCTCAGCTCTCCCCCCTCCCCCGACCCAAATCCTGGATTCGCCACTGGCTGTGGTCCACGGATCCTTTTTCAGGGGTCTACGAAGGTTTTGCGTTTGATGCAATATTTTCTTCCTTATCCCTTTAAAGGGCTAATTTTTTTTCTAGTAATCGTAAATAAAAATATTTTTTTGGATTCAGCTTGATCTAAGAAAAGAAATTCATTTCGCTTATTAGATAAAATTAATTTTATTTGTTAATTAGTTTTATTAATTAATAATCAATTAACAAAATCAAGACACTTCGTTATGGTTTGAGGTAAGAAATTGAAACATCTAGGTTTCGTTTCATCGAAAAATTTTGCAAGAACTTATGCCAAACTTTTTTTTCAGCGTTAAGTGTCAGCACCTTATTTTCTTAAAATAATATTTATTAACTATTAATTAGTTTGATTATTCAAGCCACATTGTGAGGTCAAACTGTTTGTTAATATTTTTTGTGATTTATGAAGTTATTAAAGAAATAAATATAGCTCTAATCAGAAGTGGTAAAATGGCTTTTCATGTAAATTTAAAAATTGATACATCTGAAGGTAAATATACTTCTTATGGCTTTAGAAACGGTTAATGGACTGTAAATAATACAATCACAACATTTTTATCCATTATAGTGATACGATGGCGCTTTTCTATCATCTCTATTCAATGTTTTTTTTATTATTATTATTCTGCTCTTAAACAGGAAGATTTTTATAAATTGTTCGCGTCAGCTCTTGAAAGTTTCGATACCTCTCCAAGCTGTTTATTCATGAGAAGAACCTTTTCTACTTTCTTTCACTTTAAAAAGGAGTACGAAACTGTTTCAGATAATGTATATTTTCTGTTCATGCAGATTTCTATTTCAAAATGAATTATCTCAATAAAAAACGATCAACGAACAAATTAATTATTTAGGCGTTTTGCAAGCAGGGTTGCGGCGATTTAAATCAACTTATAGAGGGACGAGACTCAAGTTTGTATGTAGTGCTTCTGAAGAATCCAATCAATTTTAGGAACCATTTTTTATTAGGCTACGTTCCACAGCACAGAACATTAAAGTTACAAGACACAAGACAAGAACAGAAAACAACATCACGAGACAAGCACACAGACTAGAATGACAGAGAGGCATCATGGGAAAAAGATGGCTCCAGTAGCGCCACCTACCATAGAAAGGAGAAGGCAGCTGATTGTAACCGCTACAAACTGATTTTTTTTTATAAAAATCACTGATTTAAGTCACTTTATTTTAAATATCAAGTTAATCTGCTTTAATGAAATAAAATTGTTCGTGTATCTTTAAATAGTGATTTTAAAATATTTTCAAATGTATATTTAAAGAAAGGATATATAGAACATAAAGAATATTTCATTGAATTCATGTAACTAGAGTACTTCCATATCTTTATTTTTGAGAACGCAAGCAAATTAGATTTTAAATAAATCTCTAATGAGCAACACAATAAAATGCAAAATATGAGATGCACCTTTTTTATAAAATAAAATAAATATTGTGAAAGGATCATGTTCACAAAGAAAGAACATAGTAAAATGCATCGAGTTTCATTTTAATGTTAGAGAAAACTAAATAGTGTTGGGGACAACAAAGTTTTTATATTGCAATACTGTTCAAATGTAAGATAAGTAATAAATAAAAATGTTCCAAAAGAAATACAAACATCTACATAGTGCAATTTAAACTATGATCTATACTTATAAAAGGCAATGTTTGTGTTTGTGCGTGTACGCACAAATATTTTTTAAACAGTTGTTATTTGTTTGAATTAAATTTTTTAAATTTATATTTTTTTAAAAAAGAAAGTACAGCTTTTAATGACTGGTATGTTGTTATATATATATATATATATAATTCTATGACTGTAGGGCTCATTGTCTAATATACAAATGTTTATATATATATAGTTTTAAAAAAATCAGTAAAATAAAAAAAATCTTGATTTAATTAAAATGAAATCTGATTTAAATCAAATAAATCGATTTTTTTGAAAAAAATAAAAAAAAAATCGGCAACCCTGTTTTCAAGCCATTCTTTAAGAATAATGTTTTACTTTTAATATTGCAGAAGGAGATAATTTTTGTTTATGTTTTCCGTCAATTGATAGAATTTGTGGTAAAAAAAGGAAATGAATCAGGACGATTCTATTAAAATTAATTTTGTAAATGAGGCTACATTAAATCAGTAAAAATATTCAATCGCTTAATACGCTCAAATACAGCCGATTCTAGGTCGAGAAACTGAATATTTTCTCTTTAGAAAACTAGGACTAAGTCAAGCGGATAACAAACTTCACAAACAAAGAACAGTTTTTTCAGTTTTATAACGTTACGTAAAGGAGTTTCAGCAAATATATATTGTGAATTAAAAAAGTATAATCAGAATTTAATTATGATTTATAGTTTTCTTTTACTTCTATCGTTTACCTAACCTGTTTACATCATTTGGCTAAAGCCGATAGCGGGCTAGTATCAATCAGATGTATTAAAGCTTTATTTTTTGACGAAATATTCCGTCATCAAATGCCTCAGGGAAATTTCGTGGAATTTTCCGCCAATTGATGCAAATGGATTAATGAAACTATAATTTTAAATTAATATTTGAAATATCGATGTCAGAAAAATCAAGAAATTTCTTATTCAATGTCAGTAAGAAACATACAATGCAATAAAATGAATAATAGCAGGTAATTTTAAAATCTTGTAAATAACAAACTATCAGACGTGACTTTCTATTCCAAAAATACAAATGCATTTCTTGAATTTTCATCTTATCTTTTTTTTCCTCCTCAAATTAATCACATCACTCATTCTAGACAAGTTATTTTATCTCTGAAATACTTGAAAGGTGGAAATATTTTAAGAAACCTAGAGGAATTCCACAAGAGAGACCAATTACAAAGAGCAAAAAATATTATTTATCTCACGAAAATTCCTTTAAATGTCCGAAAGCTGTTTGAAAACGTGAAAAAGAACGATGGATAGAACGAACAGACATCTAGGGGGGAAAAAAATGCATCCTTACCAAAAAATTCAATCTAACAGTCCGAAAGGTTATTGCTTTCCAAAGGAACAACTTACGAGACCTTAACCTCAAATTACTGGAAAAGAAACCCAAGACAAATTACTGCGATAGTTCTACTGCAGAAAGGTTGGCAACAGCGAACAGTCGAGGAAATAAGATGGAAAAGGGAAAAAAAAAGAAGGCCAATTGCTCAGCAGAAGGGAAAAAAGTTGTTACAAGCTACGAACTACGTTCGCTATTTAGTAACAGGCCCTACAATCGCTTAACATCATTTTGATTTTAAAGGAATCATTCGAAAGCAGAAAATTACTTTTCCGCAAGATAAGAGTCTTCTCTTTTCCCCTAATCACGTTCTAGAACCTTCTTTCTGTGAAAAGGCACATCTCTTTTATTAATTTTCGCCGAACGCGTCTTGAACTTGTAGCCGACCCATCATTTTGAGTAATTGCATGCAAAGCTAACAAGACAAGCAATAATAATTACTCATTTTCCATCGCCATTTGCCAATTTTATCACTAAACTGACAAAGCGAATGTTTCGTTCTCAAACAAAATGGCGAGGATTGGAGCAATACTAATGGTCTACGGTTGAAAATGTAATACAGTGAAACTTCGTTAGTACGTCCCTCGTTAGAACGTCATTCTCTTTACTACGTCGTTTTAGTCCTGATTCATTCCTGTTTATTTCAATGTTTTTTTTTTTTTTAAACGTCTTTATGATATTGCATGCATTCGATAATGTGTCGCCTAAAATCCTGGGGGAGGGGCGAAATCAAGGATATACATTCTATTCACAGCGATATTTTTTGCAGACTTCTGTAAAGAGAGAGAAAGTCTAAGAAGGAATATTGCAATAAAAATAATCATTTTAATTTCTATCCATTTTAATAAAATTATCTATAATATCACAATACATCCGATAATTACTCTTGAGAATTACATTTTGTTACATGTTCTGCAACAAAAATTCAAAAAAAAACAAAAAAAACATTTACATAAGGTTAGTCAAGAAGGGACATTTCAAATGTCGTAATTATCGTTGAGTGTTAGTCGATAATTTAAAAATTGTCAAAAGTTAGCCAATAATTGAAAATATTTTTAAATTTAAAAATATTTTAAATTTTATCAATAGTGACGACGATAATAGTAAAGGACATATTAAAGAGGTTTTACTATTATAGAGATAAGATAACAATTCATTTATAATGATTCATGATCAAAAGTTTTATCTAGGTTATTAATTTTAATAATTTGTAATGAATTTAAATCGAAATTATTATTTAAAAAGCTTCATTTAATAATATCATTTATTTTAAACTCTAAAATAGTTTTCTTACTAAAAACTCAATTTAAAAACCATTTTATATTTTCAGTGCTTTGAATACAAAAGAAACCACTAGTCAATTTTGGAAAAATGCAGGAAAATGTTTCATACAATAGTATATATGTTATGGTCAACGTGAGTAATCGGTTATCATATATAATAACCGCATAATAAATCCGATTATTATATATAATTACCACGGTGATTATATATAATAAACGATTTATCACATTAATCGTATTATATATAATCCGTAGGCATCAAAATTACAACAGCGGCAATTAATAACTTAAAGCATTTCGTGTAGAGAAGAGAGAAATCTCCATCAATCATTATTTATTACAAAAACATATAATACATTCGATAAACACAACCAACTTATACCTAGTGCTTCAGGATGGTCCTATTTAATATAGCATTAAAGCATGAAAATGAGAGTTAATTTACAGTATTATATCTTAGTTAGCACAAAAATACTGCATAATATTTTATGATTTTCGGAATTTGTACTCGATAATGTCAGCGATCTCTTTCGCCAAAACTTTTCTAACATAGTTGATTAAGCTATCTGTTACAAAAACGAGCTAAATTCAAGTCGTTTGAATGAATAAGTACAAGGCAAGACAGTTATAATCGACTAAAATGCCTACTGAGGTGGGGAAAAAAAATATTACGAAAAGTTGTGTAGGGGAAAAAAAAAACAAAAAACAGTGGATGTGACATTACAGAACAGCGCCTAGCAATGTGCAGTTTGAAGACATGCGCACTTAGGTTTATCATATGATAGTGGCGTAAGGTGGGCGTGAGGTAAATTGATGTTAACGCATGAGATTTAATTCGTCAGAAATTCAACGATAATGAAAATTTTTTATAACCCAACTGGAAATGATTCGTATAGACAAAAAAAAAAAAAAAAAATCGCACAGACAAGTAACAGCCGAATACAGCAAAATAATAATAATAATTCCCTTTTTTATATAACGACAACTTTTCGACTTCACATAAATACATCATTTGCACACACGAAAAATAAAAAGCAAACTATAAAAATCTAATGAAAATATCTAAGTTTCAAAACTACTTAATTCGTAAAATGAATATTAATTATTCCGTTTATTCAATAACTGTTTATCGTTCTTACGCTTTAAATTTTTGACATTTAGAATAAACTAGATAGCAAGAAAACGAGAAAAATGGTTTTCAGAAAATCACCGAGTTCTAATGCATTGTTCCCACCAAAGATTAATTGAAGATCGATAATAAAGAATTAGATTAATGTTTACTTGTAATGTATTATTCACAATACCAGCGAAAATAAGTCATTTCGCCTTTGATGAATGATGTGACAAAAGCCGACACGAACAGGAAGTAATTAATAATAGTGATCGCAAACTCTTTTTCTCCCATTATTTTCTAAACCAACTAGGAGCAAAATATAAAAATATAGCACGTCTTAAATTGAATTATATTATTTTAATTTTTATCTTTTTATTCTTGAAAAACTTATTCTGATTTGCTAATAATTACATTTTTAAATTTCTAAGTATTTTTATGATTTGGTACTTATTTTATAATAAGGATTTTTATTCAAAAATTCCGATAATGAAATTCTGTTTTTCAAACTAAACTCCTTGATGATTTGTACTTACAACGAACAAAATACCTTCAGTGGAATGTTCCGAAAGAATATTTCGTTTCTAGAATCCTTTTTATACACATCCATATTCAAAAGGATTATTTAACAAAAATATCGATGAAACATAGTAATTCGTGAATCTTTCGATCGATTACTATTGTGAATACTATATTCAAAGTAGCGCAGTCAAATAACGGTCTAAAATTCCCATAATGAAGTTTCTGATTTTAAAACTGAACTTCACGATGATTTACACTTCCGCCGAAGAAAAATACATTCCGCGAATTTTTCAAAAAGAAATTTTCTTTTCGAGAATCCTCATAATACACTTCCATATTCAAAAGAATTATTTAACAAAAATATCGATGAAACATAGTAATTCGTGAATCTTTCGATCTATTACTATTGAGAATAATACATGCAAATAACGCAGTCTAATAACGGTCTAAAATTCCTGTAATGCAGTTTCTGATTTTAAAACTGAACTCCATGATAATTTACACTTTACCGAAAGAAATATCTTCGCGAAATGTTTCAAAAGAATTTTTCTTTTCTAGAATCCTCATAATACACTTCCATATTCAAAAGAATTATTTAACAAAAATATCGATGAAACATAGTAATTCGTGAATCTTTCGATCTATTACTATTGTGAATAATACATTCAAAATAACGTAGCTTAATTACAGGAAGAGTTCAACCATAAGTTGGGAGTGGACGTCATTAAATTAAATGGGCTATCTTCTTTATTATGAAGAGCCCTTTTGATGTCAAAATTGATTCAGCGGAGAGTGTTTCAATGAAAAAAATACGAATAAAAAAAAGTAGAAAAAATATCTTAAAAAACTACACATAAAAAAAAACCTGGGTGTAACTCATAATTCATTCTTTTAACGGAAGAACTATTCGAACAGACGTTCTTCATAGAATATTTTATTCGTGCAGTACAGAATAATGAATAATAAAAGATACTTTTTTTGTTAACTTTAAAGCAAAGAAGAAATAAAAAAATGTGAAATGAGACTCAAGGGGATGTAATTAGTAATTACAAAAAAAACTTTATGACCCATATTTCTGTTAAAAATGCGCTTTTGATGAGAACGTTCCTATTAAGCTGTGTCAAAAAGTAATAAGTGTTGTAACCGGAAGCACTAAAAGAACTGAAGTGACTACAATTAACCCATTAAATCGGTCGAGATTTGCAAATGATGTCGGGACATCTTTTAGTTTTGGGCAATTATTAACGAAAGTAGTGCTGAAAAAATAAAATAAATAAAAATGGTTCGCGGTTGCTTTGAGAACACAGAAATTAGCTACAAAAATGCAAGAAAAAATAAATCGATTTATTGAAATTGATTGGTGTCATAGCTTTTGCTTAAATATGCAGATTGAAGGTTGTTCATCAAAGAATGTAATTACTGCAGTGCAATGAAAATGCCCTCGAACAAAACCGAACTCGATTGAATAACAATTTCTTCTTTGCAGTTCAGTTCAGTGAGTGTGATATTCAGAGGAAAAAAATATTCCAACGTTTTCCTGGATTTTGGTCAAATAATAAAAAATTTTTACAAATTTCATTATGGCAAAGTATCAGTTTCATAAATTTATGTCAACAGTTTACTTACCCATAGGCCATATTTATAAAAAGAATATGGAGGCCTTTCTCGGAGGGTGCCATTTTTTTTCTTCTCTTGACCGAATCAGATCGGCAATAACTTCAGCCCGTCTTTTGATGGCAATTTTCATAACTTTTTTGATTACGGATTGAAAAGAACTTTGGAATGGATTGGGGATAATAGCCTTTGTTGCTGAAAATCCCCTAAAACCACCAATCAAATCAAATCAAGCCATATTTATCCATTTTAAATATTAGAATAGAATGTGAAAAAATAAAATTTGTTTTTAACCTAAATCTGAAATCAATTAAATGAAAAATAATCAAATTATATATAAAATACGTACATGCTTCGTTATCATAAAACACAATTTTAATTTAACATACATTTTTGTGCCCATTCCACAGCATTTTTCGAAACACAAGAAACTAAATGAGTTATGAATTGTATATGCAATAAAATTATTACAATATAAAAACTATTCTTAAAAACCCTCATGTCAACAAAATTGTGCGATTATTTAAATTAATTCCGGTCCAGATGTGAGCGTGCTCATTTAAAAAGCAACAGCTGTCGCCAATAAACGGTACAATGGTAAAACAAAACTGACCCCTTTTAATGAATATCTTTTTTCCCCCGCAATGCTATCTCTTTATTATTCATTTAATCGAATTTTCCAACTCCTTTTGATCAGAAAATCATTTTAGACGTAGTTGATACATTAAAAAAAAATAGGAAATGAGTTAAAATACAAGTACGAAGATTTTTGATAACAATATTGTTGTTTATTTTTCGTTTTGTAATTAGTTGATGAACCATCCGGCACTGATTCTTTTTATATTTTTATTTGACAACACACAAACACCACACAACAGACTTTTTACAGTATTTACAGTGCACGGAATACCTTTTATAATATTTAATACTTAATTGTGGGTTTCAATTGAGAGTTCCTTTACCCACGTCATTTATGAATCACAGCTAACTCATTTCTGCCAAACACACGCGCGTCACTTACCGGTTGGGCGCATGCGCAACATCCCATTCCACTTTGTAAGTAGCACGCATGCGCCAACAAATATGGTAGCTAATACAATCAGATCAAACTAATGAATCGGCTCACCAAACAGATTATCTGTAACGTTTTCTATGTTATTTATTTTGAAAAACGGTTGTTTTCGAAAATAACCTAAACACCCATTACTAAGTAATAGTATCAGATGAATCAATGATTATTCGTCTTGAATTAAACGCACAGTAAAAAAAAGTAATTTTATTCACTAATAGAAATTGCAACAATAATAATTAATAATATTTTTTCATATTTCCTCGTTACACTTATAGAATAATAAAGTGGAATGCGTAAGAAATGTTGCACACACTAATGGGAGAATACTACTCTACTATTTCAAATCAGGACACTCCATAACACGATGTGTGATTCGGGATGCTAGATGGGGAGGTGCAGGAATTAATGGACAACCCCCCCCCCAAAAAAAAAAATATGTAAAGAAATAAAAAAAAATAAAAGATTCTGAAACGATGGAAAAGTTAAGTATTAAAAAAAGGGAAGAAATAAAGTAATATAAACAATATATTTCCACTGCATTTATTATTTTTTCGTCAAGCTGATTCATCCACATAGATAATATTAGGATGACCATATTCTAACCTTAGTAAAAGTTAAGAAGAAAATTATTCAGAAGGTAATACTTTTAAAAAAGTAAATTCATTTAATCTTTTTTAAATTTGAGCTATTTATGGTTAAGTACAAATCATGACAATCGGGGACATTCATTTTAAATTCGAGACACCTTTTCAATCCAGGATAAAAGAGTTGAAAGTAGGGAGTGTCCCAGGCAATTGGGGTCACATCTTCATCGAAAAAAGTGGGACTTTTAAAATTGAGACTTTTCAGTAACTTTTAAAAAAAAACTAAATCTAGTCAATATTCTTCAATATGAGCTGTTTATTTATATGTAATATTCAGAAAATTCTGGGACATTTAATTAAAATTGGGACAAATAGTCAAAATTAAGGACTGTCCTGCAGTGGCGTAGCGAGGGTAAGTGGACCCTAGTGCATAATATTATTTTTTCGCCCCCATCATAATTAGCTTAAAAAAAGAGACAAACGCTCACTCATACTCGATTCTCCTCCAAGACTGGCGCCAGATCTGTCCATACGCCCGAGGGTAAAGAGAACAGTGGCATGATATGATGTCTTCGACCTTCAGTGGCGTACGGAAGGTGAATAGGCTCCGGTGCATGGTGACATTATTTCGCACCCCTCTTCATAATTGATTTTACAAATTGACACAAACACACTAATATTTTGTCTCCAAGGCGCCCCCTAAGAATGGCCCCCCATGGCATCTACACTCCCCTTGCCTCCCTGTTGCTACGCCACTACCGTCCTGGCAAATCCGGGACGTCTTGTCACCTTTGTTTTACTGAAGAATCTATAATTTCAGTTACGATGTCCATAAACCAACCGAAACGAGTATAAATCAATCCTTTTCCCACGACAATAAATATGTAGACAATTCTTGCCGTATATGTTTAAGGTATAAAAATGAGACAACATATTTTATCTTTTTCTTAAGAAACTAATTCATTCTTTTCATACTCCACGGCGTACCTTACGAACAAGAAAACAAGGGACAAAGGAAATGACCAGAGGCAATTCCAAGAGAGAAATGAAGAGGGGGGAGGGAAAGAAAGGAAAAGAAAAGAAAGAAAAGGCATCCATTTATGGGGGAAAAGAACGGAAGGGGTTCAACGAGAATTCAGGTGCTAACAATAATAACATTTATCCGTTGCTCGTTTCCATGAAATATAGAGGCTTATCCGATTCTTTCTCCACAAAAAGAATGCATTCATAACAATGATTTAACAACATGAATCTTAATGTTTCTTTTATGCACGGGTTCCGCTTATGCAGCTGAAACGTGAACAAATGCACCGTTTCCTGCAACGACAAAAACACTTTAAACAAGTGCAGCTCACAAAAGAGCCTCAGTCCCAATCCTTTGAAGACAAAGCAATCTGCGTTCCTTAAAAGGGCAACCGAAAAAGACGCAGCTGCCAGGGAAAGAAAGGCTTGATGATGACGTTGACGTTTCCAAAATTTGCTGACGCAGGTCAGTCGTTACACCAAGTGTTAAGAACTAAATCTAGATTAGTTTGAGGTTTTATTCATTTTTTTCCCCTTCGCATTATGTATACATTATTACTCTATCGGCCTCATTTTTTAAGACAATGGGATGTTTTGTTTTCGTAATTAAGGAACACGCTGATTGGATTGATACGGAATCTGCATACTTTGCGATTTGTGATTTCAGATAAAAATTCCAGCCTTATTTTTTATTGTAATGCGACTGAGAGACATAAGCTAATTAGTGTTAAAAAATTCTGTAATGAAAGACTAGTTAGTTATTTTTACACACGAATCAGTAGCGAATCCAGGGGGGGGGGGCTGCAGCCGATAACCCCGTTCGCTATCGAGCAACCCCCCCCTCTGGGGAAACTGAGTCAAGATTCTTGATTTTATTTAAAATCACTATAACTGTTTGTTCTTAATTTCCCTTATTTTTAAAAATAATAGAAACGTGACAATACTGCTCTCTGGCTTGACAGGTTCGAAAATTTTCCTACTTTTCTAGTCATTCCTCTTGTACTTGTAGCGTTGACGGGGTCGAAGACATTTTTTGTCTAGTTATTTCATTGTATTTTTTATTAAATTATCGAAAGTATTGTATTGTTTTTTTTTATGATTCTTATTATCAGGCGAGTAAAATCTATAAAGTTAAAGTGTTTTGGTTTACATAAGCCATGAAGTTTGACATTCGTCATGACGATACAAAATTTGTATGACCCAGACCCGAATCCTGGATTCGCCACTGACACGAATATACAAAAACAATTTATTCTTTTACCGTATTCCTAGACATAGCCATCAGGCAGATCTTTTGTAGCCCAGCTACTACTTTCTCCTCCCCAAAACGCTTCCGAAAAGGTATGGCATCCGGATAATGTCCTCTTTTCTACGTGTTCAAAATTGTAAAACAAGAAGAAAAAGGCAATTTTTGAGAATTATAATCCGTAAATAAATTTTATTGGAACATTTATGGACAAATACCGAATGCGTCTGCTATACTCTACTAGATTATGCGCATAAAAATGGTAGACAAATTATCCGTCTTTCAAACAGTAATCATTTTTTATTGCAAGTCATTTAACAAGCAAGTATCCCTCATGCTGAAAAAAATACAGAAGTAGATACATTATCTATCTATTTCTAAAAATTTGGCTTAGTTTAGAAATTTTTAAAAATTCAAATTTACTTTTTCAACGTTGCATACAGTTCGCTATCGAAAAATCTACCAAAGTTGAAAATTCAATCGAAGCAATATGAAACAATAACAAAGTGAAAGCACAATATTTGCAATTTTTTTTATGAACGTTTAGAAATGTTCAGCACAAAATATCCAATTAGTTGAGAATGGAGCTGACAATTATTTTCTCCTCTCCTATTCGTTTTCTCAGTTATTTACTCACATTTTTACTGCATGAATAGAAGGAATTGGATTCTGATGTTTGAGATAAATGTCAATACCTAAAATTACGCAAGCAAGTAAATGCCATTGTTTTTGTAAAATGCCTTTAGGGCGAATGTGCCTTGTTGGCCAATAACTACTTCATCTCAATTGATCACTATCACAAAACCTTCCGAGAGCAAATGACAATGTTTTGTATTCCAAATGAGATCTGTCCAGCTTTTCTCTTTCTCGCATAAATTGCTATTTTTAGAATAGCAAAATCGGGAAAAAACTGCTGATGAATTAATGTTATGGAACTAAACACGCTGTATTTAACAGACGTTTACATTCCCGAAAATCAAAAATGCGACAGCTAAGATGCATTTCCATTAGAAAATGATGAATTGTACCATACACAAAATGACTGAAGACAGATTAAGACAAATACGAAATGACAGATGATTGTTTTTATAGTAGGCTTTTAAGTGAACAGGGAGAAGAAGAAGTGGGTCAGAATAAAGTTAGCCCAGCTAAAAGGGGCATGGCTCAGCTGAAATAGAGATCGCGCATTATTCTTCTCTTCAAAATGATGCTCTGACTGCATATTTGGGGGGAAATAATTGAATAGCAGATACCAAAAACTTGAGGTTAACAAACAAAACTGGGTACGGTCGAAGACAAATAGGTCTTCAAAATAAGTCCTTTTTAATAGTGCCAGCAAATAAATTTCACGACTTCTATATATTATTTATAAGAAAAATTGGAACCTTTCTGCGTCTAACTTCAGGGGTAATTTAACTTCTGCAAGAAAAAAAAAACATTTTGTAAAATTACTATTCGATATCAATATTGATTTTGTTGTCCTTAAATAAAGGAGTTACAAGCCAGTTTTGAAATTCAAAATGCATAAATCTGTATGCATAAACGTGGGGGGGGGGATTCTGCAATCAAAGCTATTTTCATCAATTTTTATATAAAAAAAGAAGAAAAATTCAAATGTTTCAAGGTGGTTAAAAATAAACGATTCAACTTTCGTTGAATCGTTTATTTAACAGCTTTCAATTTTTTAAAAAATTTACATTAACTAAATAAATCAGAAACTACTTTTTTCGCGAGCTTATATTTCATTTATTTAAAAGTAAGCATCAACTGATACTCTATTTGAAGTGGCACTAAAAAACGGAACATGATCAAAAAAAAATTTCTCGAAAAACTTATTTAGAGCTAATGATTTAAACAGTTTTTCAATTCTATAATGAACGTTCAAATAGCTTCCTTTTTCAAAACTCGACATATATTCAGTGGTAGTATACAAGAAAAAAATTAATATGAAATACAAATATAGGTTTCTCTAAAAGACAAGTAGAACAGTGAATCACAGAAATGTATAACGAATATCTGGAACAAAAGCAAATATGGATAATTGTAATTTAAAAAGATGTCGAATTTAGAATTTAAAAAGATGTCGTGTTAAAACTTATTACATTCTAAACAAGGTCGAGTTTTTCCTTCAAAAATTAAATTTAATATTTTGTTTCTTATGGGCTTTTTTTTAAGTTTATCGAAGAAATTTGGCTGATTGTTCCAAATTTATTCAACTTTAATGTGATGTTCTAAGAATTTTAAAATTTTATTGCAGAGTGGATCTATGGAAAAATATATGGGTGTAAATTTCAATTTTTCATCCATAGATGGCAGCACGATACATTTATGAATAGCACCAAAGTAGTAGTTATTAATTTAAATTTCTTCTTTTTATTATAAAGCCTTTTTTTTTAGTTTAGCAGCGAATTGGAAACGAGGAGAAGCCATCGAGTTCAACTTCCGACTTATAGGTAGTTTTCGAGAGGGGTTCGACCGCTGTGCGCGGAAGTGGAGTCCTGCTAATAAATAAATAATATTGCTGACACTACTACATAAAATGCATACACATACACTTAACTATGCATTATTGTGTATATGTAAGCTGGGGTAAACTGCAACAACAACAGTAACAGTAAAAGTGTGTATATTGAAGAATACAGCAAGTCTAGGTCAAATGCTCTCTTTTTTAAATACAGTCGGACCTCTATTTAACGAACCTCTATTTTGCGAATTTCTCTATTTTGCGAACTTTTCTTGGAACCAAGAACATTTTGCGAATTTCTTCGTAAAATAACCTCCAAATAGCGAAGTGCATTCTCTATTTAACGAACTTTTTCTTGTGATCCAATATTTTTTTTTGCTCCCAATTTCTCAAAATATTTCTAAACATTTCAAACTTATTCTTTCTTTTAACACATTTTATGGTGATCAATGACCTTGAAGCTGGAAAATGTCAAAGCGAAAGTGCTTCAGCATCAAAGAAAAAAATTTAATTCTTCATGAGGTGGATAAAGGCGTGAAAAAAAGGACATTGCTTTAAAATTTGGTATTCCTCCAAACAGCTTATCAACCATAATAAAAAATCGTGATAAGATACAAATTTATGATTCATCCCATTCTTGTTTAAAAGCATGTGTCTATGAAGATGTGGATGAGGCAGTTTTGAAGTGGACAGTGTGAAAAATATAAACAATACAGCAATGAATTGCGATGAAGACGAAGATGATGAAGATGGAAATGATCATGATGCAGAAATCAACAAATCTTCGTATGATGAAATGCTAAAATTCATTAATTTTAAAATAAAATTATTTTTTTAATTGAAAATGCAGTGTATTCCCGGACAATGTTTTGTTTTATTCTTGTTTTCCTTGCAGATTTCTTTTTGATGGGTAAAATATATAAAACAAATAGATATTAATTTACAAAATAAAGGTGTGATTAATTACTTTTATAATAATATTTAGTGTTTATGAATTTAAAATCTGTTTTGTGTAGTTTAAACTATTTTAAAAGGTGAATCTCTATTTAACGAATTTTCCATATAACGAACTTTTTTCGGGACTTAGCGACTTCGTTAAATAGAGGTCCGACTGTAATTGCACATTTTGTGCCGACATATTCCGTATTTCTAAACACCCATCACAAATTGCTAATATCGTGCACACATTTTACGCTTGTTTCATTCTGCAGTGAATGAATTTCTATGTTTGATGAAGGTTTTTAATTTGTCGTTCTCAAAACTGGGACGAATCTCCCAAACATTCCAATCACTGCCCTGCTTAAAGAGCGCGTCAACAGGGCAAACACGAGCAGCCGTTCTAACAGAGTTTTCCCACGGCGCTGCTTTTGATGTACAACGCTCGGACAGAGAGAGGAAGAAGATGCATCTGCAGAAACACTAAGTGGGGGGTTTGCCGAGGTACACTATGCTTTTGGGGAGGGGGATACGGGTACATCACTCGATCTCGATCCTTTCAGAACATAATAATGAGGATAATAGTGAAATTCACCCCTCCTGTTCTTTTCGAATGCATCCTCCCACCCCCTGTCCAATACAAAAGGGAGGGTGCTGAAAGTCACGAAGTCTAACCACAGCCAGGGTGATGCAAACGTGACAGACAGATGTTTTACCCTCCCCCCTTCTCCGAGTATTTATGTGAATTAGAACCACACGAACATATCCGGTAAACGTGACTCTGGCGTTGGGTGCACGAAAACAACTTTTTTTTTTCTCCAAGAGGGAGGGTTATGACAGTTAATAATTTTCTGCGAAACATTACATATTCAATTATTTTTTGCAGAAAACGTGCATTAAGGAACTGCTTTGCAAACGATTTCCTGATGAGTGAAACGTAATAAAATTCTAATCACTTTTTTTGGATGAAGATATTTGAACCTGGCTGCATATATCTATGACTAATTAGATCCTGTTAAAAATAAGATATATTATGGCGATAAATGTAATAATAAGTATTTTAAATATCTTGATATTCCTGGGACATAATCGACATTTCCTGCATGTGTTCGCAAAATAATGCTGGGCAATAGCACGACCGCAAAATATGTGCGTATTAACAACATTTAACCGTTTTTGCAAAATGAAATAATATGTTTCGTTAAATTATGCCTGTATTTTGAGATGGTAAACTGAATTACGTTAACTGCAGACCATTAAAAAGAAACTTTCTCAGAAGTGGTTTTATGTGTGCGATATCACTGTTCAACTTCCAAACAGGATGCCGAAGCAAAAGACTCAATTGTTGCGTTGAAATCCTGAATCTACACTTGAAGCTATAATAATACACGTGCACACGGATGCAAGCACACATAAGACCTGAATGCAAAACACGACATTTTACAAGTGGGCTCAAATTCCAAGGATGGGGGAAAGAGAGGATGCATCATCCAATCATCATGCGGTTAACGTAGAGCTACAATAACGCACGTTGTCAGTTATACACATTTTTCAGTTGATACTTGCGGTATTTTAACTATTTCCCAGATTTTAAACGTTTCATTGTTCGTCAGTGATAAATCATTTTTCAGATGATGCTTTTGGTATTTCAAATATTTTGAATGCTTCACTGTTACAGATAAAACATAAACTAACAAGTTAAATAAAGCAAGCAAACAACTACTGTCTTGCCACACAAATGCGTAGGCGATACCTTAAACTTGTACTCAAGCACCGTCACCTATCTTTCATTCATTCGTTGCTACCTAATGAAAATGCATTAATCCTCTGATTCCCAAGACCATTGGAATAGAATGACCTCAAAATACGGGAACGCCCGAGTTCCTCTTTCAAAGGTAAGGGAAATTCACCTCCCCCTCAAAAACCACAATGACAGCCGGCACTGCCCGAATTCTAAGAAAAACCTCCCTTATCCCCAAACCCATCTGGGTGGGCCACTCTAACGAAGAAAGCACTCTGCGGGTGTGAAATCAATCAAACTTAACGAAAGGGGGGTGGAAATTTCACAGTGATATTCCGGACGGTTCGGACGGCCGCCGTCTTTTCCTTGAAGGGACGTTTGGGACGTTCTCGTATCGATAAGAGTTAAAATGAGCTGATATTCAAAGATCACTCATTTTTCTCTCTTGCCTTACACATCCCTACCCTCCCTTTCACAGTTTCACTTTCCCCCCCGTCCCCCCCCCCCCCCCCCCCCCCGCCCCGGGGGGCGCGATTGAGGTCATAAAAATTTTGTATCATGGCTTATGCAAGTCAAAGTACTTAAACTTTACTCACCTGACAATAAGAATCACAAAGGACAATACAATACTTTCGTTAATTTAACAAAAACACTATGAAGTAACTAGCCATTTTTTTTTTTGAAGAGACTAAGAACAAACAGATGTAATGATTTAAAAATAAAATCAAGATTTTGGTTTAGCTCTGGGGGACGCTGCAGCCCCTTAACACCCCCCTGGATGCGCCACGGTTTCCGTCACTTATTCGCCATTCAACTCTCATTTTGTCTCATTAAATTTTAAAATATTGAATCTCTCGGGCGATTCAATTGAAACATTTTTCTCAAAGAACCTTTCTGGATCCATCTCACAGGCGATAAGGTTTGTAAAAAATGGGCATGAACATTTTTACTTTCTCGTATACGAAGTATACAAAGAGAAAGTATTGTAATCGTCAAAAAATTCGAACTCGAGATTTTGACGAATCTCCACGTTTTAGACCTCCCTGATTCCGAAAAACACAATTTTGGAATTATGTCTGTCTGTGTGTGTGTCTGTGTGTGTGTCTGTATGTGTGTCTGTGTGTGTGTCTGTGTGTGTGTCTGTGAACACGATAACTCGAAAACTATTAGAGCTACGGGGATGAAATTTGGTATGTGGTCTTTAAACATAATTTGTAGGTTTCTATCAAATTTTGGACAAAATCCGTCAACGGGAAGTCTGTCTGTCTGTATGTTCGAGGTCATGCGAACGCTGTAACTCAAAAACTTGAAAAGCCAGATGGATAAAATTTTGTACACAGTTTTATCGTCATGAATGTAGGTCCGTATAAAATTTTGGGCCAAATCCGTCAAAGGGTTGACTGTCTGTCGGTCTGTATAATCGCATACTTGTTCAGTTTTGAAACAACTCCCTGCGCATGCCTAATGGTGCGTATTGGAGAGAGAACGGACGCTCCGAAACTTGGCAGTTTGCCAAAAAACAATTCTGGAGCGATTTTGTAAGGAAACAAATATTTAGGGAGTCTCGCCAGGTCCTGTTGCGCAGAAGAATGCGCAGGGGATTTGAATTTGTTTTGATCCTTCAAATCACGCGTGGTTCCAACTTTGGTTTACTTGCGACGGAAGTTTATTTGACGTCTTTTATTATTCTAGTTTTCTCTACATGTGTTAGGAGTATACGAGAAAGTTTAGGGGAGACCACTCCCGCTGGTTTTGAAAAGCTCTTATATCCAGCGTCCAAACTTCAAGGATTAGCTTGGAGGGGGGGGGGAGATGGGCAGTCGTCCAAGTAATTGGCTCAATGGAGAACGGAGGCCATCTTTTGGTGCAACAAATCCGAGAAGAGGCTCAGCTCTGCTATCTAAATTGGTCCAGTATCTCCATCCCTAATAAGTTAATTAAGCCATATCTTCTTCCGCAACTCTCGACCTTCGGTTAAGATACCTCAGATTATCATTGTTTACAACAAGATCTTCCGTGTGGCGCTTCGTGCCAAGTTTTTATCGTGCTTCCCTTTCACTGATGCTAAATCCTTTCAGTTAGAGAGATTTCATGGGATGGTTTCGGTGCAGTTGCAAGAGTTCTGAAATCGGCAGTAGCAGAAGAATTTTTTTTTTAGTTTATTAGAATATGGAAAAACAATTATACTACTTCAGCGTGTGTACCGAATTACTGGAAAAAAATTATCTCAAAAAATTTTGCGACTTCATTTTTTATATATTTTGAGACTCGAGATTAATTTATATTGAATTGTTAACGGGAAATTTTGAAATAAGCGTTGATATTTAAATTTAAATAATTAAAATTCCATTCAAAACATTAAACTTTTTTATTGAGTTTATCAATTACTTAACAAAAAGTACTTATTGCTCGCAAAAGACTGACATCCAATCATAAATTAATCGCTTGGCCTAATAATTTGTTCCTCTGCCAGAGATAAAATAAACCCTAAAAGTTAAAATAACACCTGGCATTCTTCTTTCATTCAGTACATAGGGTTGAGGTGGTCTAATGAGAAAGATTCTAAATCTGAAGATAGCGAGTTGGAGACCCGATTTCAGAAAAGACCCGCCGTACAAGTGGGCCTGGTGCATGTTAAATCTGGCATCGTGGGTCAAAGGTCTTCACGTTTATGTGGTGTGCAAGTCTGCAAAATGGGGTGCCAGCTCAGGTGTAGTCTTCACCATCCGACCACGGTTCAAAATTAAGAGGTTTATCCAAAAAAATAACCCTCATGTAACTTTCAAGCGGGGAGGGATATGTAACTAAATCAGACTATTCAGCATTTTAAGAGTTTTTTTTTTTGTCTGAAAAATCGAAAACCTTTTCAACGCTCTTGAATTCTAATATTAATAATTAATCGTTATTTGAAGCGAAAAAATTCATGATATCTTAATGACGGAAATTAAACTCATGACTTCCCTTACTGGTAAACATCGTGTCCATTAACTGCCCTTGGGAAAAAGAAAATATTTCATTTATTGTCGATATCGATTCAAACTGAAAATTATTCTCCTCGGACAGGCTCTCAAAAATCAGGCCTCGCAGGACAAACCATTCCTCTGCAATTTTCCCTAAGAACTAATGCTTTAATTTACATAACCAAAGGGTTATGCCATCCCATTGAAATTCCCGAACTCGCAAACCATCCTTATCACGCAGCCATCTATCTTCCCTCAAAAGATTTACACTTTTACAACCGGAGCCGCAGCGTCTAGCAGAGGCATCAAAATGAATTGGAAAACATTACTGCTAATAAAAAGAAGTCCTATATCATTTTACGCGCAATGCAGGCCAAGGCCCGACGAGTCCTAAAACTTCCCCCATCCGAAGAGACAATAAACGATGCAGCGGAACCCACTAATTTGGAAGCTTCGGAAGTCGAGTCGGCGAAGGGGTTAGCAGGCTTATGAGTCAATGCCAGAGGCAGCCGGCCGAGACTAATTGACTTGTTTCGTACGGAAGCGCCGAGCCTTAACGAGCTCCCGAGACCGAACCGGCCACTTTCCGAAGAGGGCCGAGGATGAGCCAAGATATCAGTCAAGAGCCCCCATTAGCATAAAGTTGAGGCACTGAGGAACTACATCGGACTAAGGCCAACGTGTAAGATGTGTCATTTATCACATCTACTTTTTTTTCTAATGTGACAGGAAATAAAATCAGCTTACATCTCTTGAGAGTTGGCCTCAGAAATTACAGAAGAAATCACCAGTGGCGCCTTTTGTCTATAGAAAAGCAACTCAAGTTATCTCGGGGTTTACAAGGGATGCCTGCGATTGCATGCGTTTTATGAAGAAATTGAAGATATTTTCTCTAATAGCTTGTCCATTTCATTTAAATGTTAAGACCACCGGCTTTGTGCAGAATCTGACAGCCTAAAAAATCATCAAAATTGTCAGATCTCCATTCAAAAACTGAAAATCAACATTTTTGATAGATTGGTACTTGGACTGTTCAACTGTAAAAACGCAACTACAACCCGATTATTTTTTTTTTAATTTGTTTACAAATAGGTTTCTTTTCCTCACAGAGAGCATCATTTTCCAAAATAAGCCCCTTCGAAAGTTGCTTCACAGAAGTCTCTTTAACGATTCCACGTTAATTAAACTAAAGACAGCATTTTGTTGGTCTGTCATAAATAAAATATTTATTTATATGCTCAATCTTAGAAAACTGAGAGTATATTTCCACGTTTGTTGAGAAAAAGCCAAAAACTGGGAAATAGGTTACTTATGCGCACCAATCCTTTACTCTGCCTTAAGCCACGGCTCATTAATATCTTTTTGATGATTCTTCCGGATATCAGAGAAAAAATATCCGCACAAGATAAGCATCAAAATAGTGAACACGACAACAAATGCCCATTATGTTTTGTAATTAAGGTCAGACAAATGCTTAAAAGGAACACATAACATTTAAGAATTTTAAAGTATAGATTCAAATATATATTTACAACTATTCATAAAATTTTGTAAATGTATTTAATTTTTTAAAAAAAATAACTATTTAGAAGCGGATATACAACTATTAAAATTGTTTTGGCTATCCGTCAAAAGCAAAGGAATGCGGTCAGTAATTTCTTTTTGAAGAGGTCAACAACACTACCGCACACAACATGTTTTTTATCTTGAAGATAGCATTCTCCACACAAAGGCAGCTATCAGAATCCGTTATCCCGAGGTTTAGTGGTGGATTTTTTTCTTTGTGCTGAAGAAAAAAGGACCGCAAGAGAATGGTAAACCGAGGCACATCTCTCACAAGCTACTCACCTCTAACATCCCTCTGAGCACACACATGCGCAAACAACACTTTAGCAAATATAATATAAGGATTTGCAAAATAAAAAAATGACGGAAAAAGTAGAAGAAAAGAAAAGTATCGATCCCGCATAAATTCTTCAAAGGTAAGATCAGGGGAAAAAAAGAAAATCTGACAGTGGGTGGAGGAAGAGCGGTTATTCTTTTGAAATTCGTCTCCACCTTAGAGGGGGAGGGGTGGGGGATGGGTGAAGATGTTCCCCGACCCCTGTAGTTCATGTTTGGCTGTCGGAACAGATACAAAACCGACAGGGTAATTTATCTTTGCGCAAAAGATGGGGACTGTTTGCGGTCTGGTTTTGGAATCAACTGATCCGTGCGTGGGGGAGTGGCGGAATCGGGCACGTGGGCCTGTGCTTTTTCAATCAATTCGATATCAAGCATCCCCCCGAAAGTGCTCTACCGTTACTGTAATTCGAAAATGTCATTTTTAAGGCGTGGAGTCAAAGAGCGTACGAAGCAGAGGTTTAAATTTTCTCAGGATACTTGGCGTTCACAGTCAGTTGTATATAACTTTTTAAAACTTAGTAACTTTTTTAAAACCACACTGCGACAAGCGCGAGTAATCCATGAGCTTATGATTTAACTTGACATATTCAGGGTTCTCACTCTACTTTTCAAACTACAAATAAGCGCCTTCTAAGACTTTATAAGGACTTAAATAAAATATTATAAAAGACGTATTTCTCTTTATCTCCCTCTCTCAAAAAATTTAACATATGACTTTCAGCTAAGTGAGATGATTTTACAATTCAGTTAAACTCGTAAGAACAATCTTATGTAACTAATTTTTTTTAAATTATGCAAAAAATAATGACATATAAAAAATGTTCAAAATAAGCGCAGTCCCATTTTTAAAAATGTCAGCAGTTAAAATATGTGCATGCATATGCACGCATGTCAGTAATATGTACGCATATTAACAAACTAGAAAACAGGCACAACAGGGGGGAAAATTAAACTTACCACTATCTTCAAAGTTCAAAAAGTTGCTCATATATAATAGTAAAAAATCTTGTCTTACAAACATATTACAACTTATTACATTCCAATAACTTTTTTTCAAAAATTTCATACTTTAAACCAATACATTATAAAGAATTTTCATTTCTATTTAAAATGTTTCAAGACTTTCTTAATAAATAAGCACTTTCTAAGGACTGCTGACGAAAAATAAGTACTTCTAAGGGCTTTCAGAAATGGCAGGTTAAAATAAGGACTTTCCAAGACCCGTGGGAACCCTGATATTGCTGTTATTGCTAACAAAACGAAGTTGATTTTGCTAGAATGCCACCAAAATACAAAATGAAGTTATTAGAAATTCGTTAGGTGAATTTCCATGGCAACCAACAGCCATTTTTACATTATGTTAATACATACATTAGCAGTGGCGTAGCGAGTGGGGAGGAAGGTGGGCATGATGCCCCGGGTGCCAGTTATAGGGGGTACCATGAGAACAAAACATTAACGAGTTTTTGTCACTCTTCAAAGCCATTTGATGAGGGGGCGTAAATTAATATCATAAGCCTGTCGCCACTGATGACGACTGCGATAAAAATTATATTATTTTCCGGGCGCCACTTCCTCTCACTACGCCACTGACCACGGCGACAGAATGTTAATGCGTTTATCTCACATTTAAAGTGAAATACAATGAAGGGGAGAAGATATACCATAATCCGAGCGCCGTTTACACAAGCTAATTCACTGATGGTGACCGAGGGGATGTGAAAAAATCATATTATGACACGGCCGCCACTTACAGCGCTACACCACTGTGCATTAGTGTGTGATTTAACAGGGTGGCTACAGAAACTGTGAAAAGAATTTCCCTGACTTTTCCCTGATTTCCCTGACTAAACTTACAACATTTCCCTGATTTACGGCTACTAATTATATTAGTTTCCTGGCTTGCTCCCTACTCGGAATCACTGTATGTGTACAATGCACATTATTAAAAACACTTTTACAAGTTATTTAAAATGAAAAAAATAATATATTTTTATGAAATTTGCTGTTAAAAAAATGGAATGAACATCCTAAAAAAATCTGTTAAGACAGTATATTACATTTCTTGTATGTAAAAAATACTGGACATTTTAACAAAATACTTTGCTTCTAAAACTGCATAAGAATTCTAAGAAACATTAAAACTACTCTTTGCAACACAAGTTAAATCACGTTAACAGTAAAGGTTATTATGATCTTTTCTCAACACTTTAAAACAGTTCAATAACTAATTAATGCTCTTTGCACGAGTACCAGTATAACATGTTGCAGCATAAATATAAAAATAGTATAATTATACGTACCTAATAATATATATTTTAGCAAAGATTTAAACAAAAGAAACTGCCAAAATATTACTTCAAATCTTTATTCTTTAACAAATCATAAAGTAATTTCTGTTATCAGAAACTTATGCTTTTATAAATGAATATAAGTTTTTTTTTTTAAATTCCATTTATTATTACAAATAATGCTAGACATAAGATACTAATTTATAGATAATAACTCAAGTAACAAATAACTATTAATTTTCCCTGATTTTTAGATATTTTTACGAATTTCCCTGACTTTTCCCTGATTTTTCCAGATCGATAAAATTCCCTGACTTTTCCCTGATATCCCTGATTTCCCGGTTCTGTCGCCACCCTGTTTAACTTAGTTGCTTGTCTAAAATATGAAATTAATCCTAAGATTCAATAAAGCATACACTCTGTCAAGTTAACAGTCACTCACGCATACATTAAAATGATATGAATCAACTCAGAAATATTTCGCGGTTTTCCTCACGACAGTCACGGGGAAGAATGGCAGACGTCACGAAGAATTCACGTTTTCACGAGCATCCGTCAACGATGTCCACGTTTCTGGAATTACTGGTGCGATACCGAATCTCGTCAAAATTGAAAATTGAGAGGCACGACCATAAAAAACTGAACTGCGCGGGTGATAAGGATAATAAAACCTTACCAAACGCCGTGACTCCAGGAGATTTTCACCACATGGAACCAATTTACCAATTATATTGATGAAAATTACAATGCACAACGGAACTGAGCGTGCCAAATTAAACGAAAATCTTTACAATTACTTATTATTAGGTAATTCATAAAATAAACAGCAACTTAATCATTCAAATATTAGTTGAACTTCTTTTCATATAAAAATACTTCGGTATTTTATGTTCTCATTTAGCGTGGTTCCAATGATTGAAATCCATATATATATATATACACAGTAGACTCTCGATTAACCGGTATGGTCGGGAAATGCTTCGTCCCGGATAATCCAATTTCTGCAAATTTTGAGGAAAATATTTGGAAAAATGATAGAAAACATAAAAATATTATACAATAAGACATTAATAGTTTAATTAATGCAAAAGAAAAAGAATTAAGAAGAAATGTTAATGTTATTTAGATTTACAATTCGTACAATTAAAAAGAAAAATGGATATAGTTTACCTCACTGTTTTGTGAAGAATGAAATGATAAAGTCTGTTTTTGTTTTTCATTTATTCTTCGACGAATTATACTACGCAAATTTCTCAATATCATTTTTTCTGCAGGCGTGCGTGCTTTCACCTTCTTGCTCCAAATAATTAAGTAACGCCTCAGTGTGTACTAATGCATCACCGAGACTAAATTTTTGATGAGTTACAAGATCTTCCTCATCACTTGCAAGACATTCTTCGAAATTCCTTGTTTCTTCTGAACCACAAGTTACACGGGACAAAATATCATCATCACTTAAAACTTCGGAACATTCCAATGTCGAATCTTCGTTAATCCATTTTCCACTGCTTCTTCATCCACATTTTCAGAACAGTTTAACTTTCTCAAATCATCTAAGATTTATCTCTGCAAATTTTTTGGAGTTGTCCCGGATAATCCGCAACCCCGATAATCCGAACCCGGTTATTCGAGAGTCTACTGTATATATAATATCATGCTTTAATGAAGGTGAGGTGTAGTCCATTTTGGTCATGAAAGAGACAATATTTGGCTTAATCTTCTTTTATTCAGTCATTGAGGATTTTAGGTTATTTCTTCATGGGTAAAGAATTCAGTTTTTATGTAGCTCCATGACCAGTATTCAAAAGGTTACGCCTGAGCGGCCCGTTGTTGTTGTCAGCTTACATGCTTGAATCAAAAAGGGCAGATAGGAATGCGCAGAAAGTTTAAGTACCCAGAGAAGGGAATTTCCCCGGAAAAGACGCGTGACTCGAAAAGAAAGTTGTAGTGCGTTTATTACGATGGAAGTAGAAGTAATTAAAATGAGGTGTCGTTAAAAGTGATTTAAGAAAGTTAAAAAAAATTAAAATATCACATATATGTGTGGCTGAAGGGCAGAAAGTATTTTCAGCTGTGCAACAGCTGCGAAAATTATCCCTCTAGGATTGTCCTTTCCTCATTTCTCTAGTATATTTACACAATATGGCGATTTTCGTACATAGCACTGTAATATGATCAAGGAAATCTAGTATGAATTTTTTATTTCTTCCCATTGACCAACAGGGTCCAAAATCTGACGCAGATCTACAATTTTGGCGTCCAGATCGTATGCTAAAATTCATCCATTTAGCTTGCTGCGTTTTTTAGTTATAGTATTCACGTACACATGAGGAGACAGACTTGGAGATAATCAATCCTTTAATCGACTGGCATCAAAATTTGACACCAATCAAAAATTTTGGTGGCAAGAGCGCATGCCAGATTTCATTTATCGTACTTGTGTTTTCAATCCTTTGATCGACTGGGACCAAAATATAATATCTGTTACCATAGCGAAGCGCAATGTTGTTGAAGGGGAGTTGGAACAATAAGTCCGTTAACCCTAACCCTGTTACTCTGATGTACCTTTTCTCAAAATCTGTTATAGATTCATGTTTGAAATTTTTTATACCAGTAAAGTACACCTTTCTCATTATACTGAAATGAGCTTTTTTAAAAAAACTAAAAATATTTTTTTATAATTTTTTTGTGTCAAAATAGGGTAAAATGTCACTATGTCTAATTAAATATTTTGTAAATTTATAAAAAATTAAAAATTAACCAAAAGCTCATTTCAATATAATGAGAAAGGTATACTTAACTTCTATAAAAAATTTCAAACATGAATCTATAACAGATTTTGAGCAAAGGTACTTCGAAGTGGCCAATTTAACATTATTTGTTTTGACACCAAAAAAATTTGTAAAAAAATAAATTTTTGAATTTTTTAAAAAATCATTTCAGTACAATGAGAAAAATGTACTTTACTTGTATAAAAAATTTCAAACTTGAAACTATAACAGATTTTGAGAAACGGTACATCGGAGTGGCCAATTTAACATTTTCGGACGTATGCAGGGTTCATACTGTACACATGATAGTAAAATTCAGGAGTTTCTAAGGATTTTTTCAGGAGTACAGGACAGAAAATTCAGGAGATAACGTGAAAAAAAATTTAATTGTAGGGGAGTAGGGTGTAGTGTGGACAATTTTTATAAAATTGGCAAAAAAGTTTACTAAATATCAATTCTCCCATCTTTCCCGATTGCGGTGACTCGGAACATGCGCGGTAAACTCTTTCGGAGCTGAGTAAGGTCAGAAGTAAGAATTCCGGATTCCAGCGACTTTCTATCAATAAGGAAAAACGGAAACGCCATATTTTTATGTTTTTATCATAATTTTATCTTTTGCTCTTCGATTGTAATTTTTCAGGAGACAAAAAGAAATATCAGGATAAAAAACACAATTTTCAGGAGTTTTCAGGGCCCTTAGAAAAAAAGAAGCAAAATTCAGGAGTTTTTCAGGAATTTCAGGAGGAGTACGAACCCTTCTTATGTAACTCCCAACTCCCCTGAATTCCTCCCAGCTGATGCAAATATACAACATAGAGAGGAATCTATCTCATTACTGAAAAACAACAGAATCATTCGGTACATTGTTGTTCCACCCGTGTTACCTTCGAGAAAACATCACAGAAAACCGACTGAGATGTCAAAGACAGAACCACGTGCCATCAAAGGACCTCGTGTGTATAGAAAGAGACTGCTCGACAGACGGGGTCGATTAAAAAAATATTTTCGCGATCTTCAGCCAAAGATTAAATATAGCACGCGAAACCTCACGCTTCACAGCCAGCAGAACTGTAGCGATCTATTTTGAAACACTGCATGTTTTTTTACGAAAATCGTAGATTTTCTGTAGCTATTTTGTATTCTATTTTTGTTTAATCCCTCCTCCTTTCCAGCGAGTTCAAAAAGCGGAAAAACGTTCCATCACCCTCATCAGAGCCTCGGCTCAGCGAAGAGAATCGGAATTTTGAAGAAAAAATTGAAAATATTTATACTAATTGAGAAAGGCCGATTTTTTAGCTTGTAAAACAAATTCAGTGTTTGTGTAATCCAGAGTCGGGAGTAATGCTTAATTTAGGAATTTACTTTGTCGTAATATGATAAAAATACTGTATTCAGTTATCATTTTGCATGTTATGCTTTAGTGTTGTAATGTAAAAGCGTTGTATTTTAGTGGCAGCTGTCTAATGATCCTCTTCTTGCGTGCAGTTTCGAACAAGGAAGCCATTATTATAAGTTTACAATCAGAAGTGAGGGTAGTTCAACTTTCATGGAAAGAATCTGCATGTAGATTCTGCGATTAGTGAACAATTAAGCAAAAACGCAGTTCACTGAAATATTTCGGTGAATTCAGTTCTATAGAAAAGTCCAAAGGAACACCATCGAAAAGTTCTGCATTCGTAGAATTACAGGTAGTATTTTTTAAAAAAATCTTCAATAGATCTTCAAAGAATTTTTCGGTCATATTAATTAATTTTGAACTAAAGTTTCTTTAGACTCTCATAAAACCAAAAATATTCATGAAAAGCATTTTCTGAAATGGAATTTAAACCAATGATTACAAATAAACAAATGAAACAGACACAATTAAAAGAATTTAAAAAGAACTTTAAAATACGGTAGTTAAACGCAATTAAATAAAAAATTTACATAGAAGTCATTTCCTGTTTATTTTAAACCGAGAATTATAAAAAAAACCTACCAGATGAAAGTAATGCCTGTAATTACACAGCATCTAAGGCAGTACTCGATTGAAGTAATTATTCTACACATTTTTATGAAATGTTTTAGGTCGAAATAGTTTTGCCCATAGGAATATAAAGAATTTAAAAGATGGTACCATGAAAACTTGATTCAATTCACTTGAATATCATTAAGTTCAAAGGTATTGTGGCGTTAAGCCTGGGTTTCAATATTGCGTGTTCTTTTAGAGTTCAAATAACCAGTTCTTCTTGCATTTTCCAATTATTTGGCGAATAACAATACAACACATAGATATTTACGAACACGTATTTCACACAGCTGAACATTTAGAAAATTGACTTTTAAATCGGCAGATTACCGATTCCAGTGCCGAATCCGGGCGGTGGCTATCGGGTTGCCGCCCCCCCCCCCCCCCAGAGCTAGACCATAATTCATTATTTTATTTAAAATTACTACAGCTGTTTTTTTTTAAATATCTCTTTAAAAAAAGTGAAAACTTTTCTTCCTGGTTTTTGACAGACTCGAAAGTTTTCCCACTTTCGTAGTCATTCCACTCGTATTTGCAGCGTTGACACGGTCAAAAGCAAGTTTTGGTACTTATTGGTACTTCATTGTGTTTTTTTGTTAAATTATCGAAAGTATTGTAGTGTTCTTTATGATTCGTATTGTCAGGTGAGTAAAGTCTGTCAAGTTAAAGTATTTTGGTTTACATAAGCCATAAGATTTGACATTCGTCACGACGATACAAAACTTTTAATACCGGACTTGTTTTGAGATTAAAGCTTTGTTTTTCTCTGGTTGAATGTAAAAGACAATGATTTTAGGAAGGAAATATTCAACTAAGTAAGTTTAAGGTAGAACCCAGGTAGCACAGCATGTTTTCCAGTATTATACAATATTGTTCGATAATATTATATGATATTGTACAATATTATACAATATTGTTCGATAATAT
>BGPR01000815.1:86588-98503 GCA_013235015.1 Araneus ventricosus | reverse complement strand
TATTATACAATATTGTTCGATAATATTATATGATATTGTACAATATTATACAATATTGTTCGATAATATATGATATTGTACAATATTATATAACATTGCGAATATTGTTCAATATTGTACAATATCTTTGTGCTACTAGAGAAACTCAACAAAATTTTATCTGTATATTTCTATAAAGTTATTGTTTTCACAGACAGACAAAAATCGTTTCGCGTGCTTATGCCAATGTTGGTGAAGTCAAGGCAGAGGAATCAAGCTTAAAACATTATCATGCTATGATGGACTAGATTTCAGACTAGATCTTCGAATTTGAGGTGTCGTATTCACAGACAGACAGACATTTACGTGGAATGTGCATGTATATTATATTTTCTTATCCGATAACCTTATAAGGCAATAAATTTTTCTTTCGGTCAAAAAGACCTATCGTGATAAATAACGATAAACTACACATATTTATCAAAATAAATAAAAGAAAATGGGAATTAATTATGAAAAATCAGCTGCGTATATTTAATTTAAAAAAGTCATACAGTCAAGTGGGGTAAAAGCGATAACACTATATGCGAATTTTCTGATCAAAAGACTACAACTGGTCATTTTGACCGCTCATTGGTACGTTTAATGTTAACTAACGAATTCACATTCCCTCATCACTCAATGGACATCAAACAAAAGACAGGGACGCCCTAGAAAGTCATAACACCTTATCTAAAGCTAAAGGCCATCAGCTTCGCAATAAGCAGCTGTCGGCATTTTAGAGCAGTTTCTATGCTCTAATCGTGCATCAAGACGTTAAAGAGGAAACATAACAGTTCAAAATTTACGACCACGATTTGAAAGAATGCAAGTTTTCGGGCTTTCTTACCCCTAAACATGGCCTCACGCACTGCCGCCACTTCTTGGTCTTTTAATTATTTCCAAGCCAGAGAGATATATAAACAGAGATGTATCTGGTGCCGCAGACATTCATGGGCCATATATTTTTGCCAAGGAGGCCCGATTCGGGGCAAGGTTGGAAAGTCAACCACATCGTTTAGTTGGCGGCGTGTGTCTAACACATGGTCCCGAGAGGACACCGATAAAATCTGCACCGAGGAGGTTGTGTCCCTTGGGTTACTTTCATCCGAAAGCAGATAGCAAAACTGCTGTTGAAAACAAGACATTCAAAAAGTAAAGTCTCTTTAGGCAAGAAATATACAAGCCAATTTAGCTCCATAAAAAACGAAATTCTGTGTCCACATATGGTCTCAGAAAATAACGACCTAAACTGAATCAGATGAAAGACTGAAAAATTATTAAATCTATACTTACGCTTTTTAAATCAATGGTTTCAGACTTAGAACAATAAATGGCCGTAAATTTCAACGAGGTTATGCTCAAACCTCAGGTTTCAAAGATTCAATCAAATGCTTTGAAGCTATTGATTTGAATTATACTGTTGCTAGTTATTGAATTCAAAATTCATCTACTCAAAAAAAAGTGTCAACTGCATTACTGCTAAGTGATGGTATTGAGTCTCCAATCCATCCTTAAACCAGCCATCTAAATGAGCGTGCTGCTTACCTAAACCTGAATTACACTCAAAAAAGGCTTCTGTTTCATGTCTATGTATATTATTATCTTTGATTTTGATATATTTAGTTTCCCAGGAATGGCAACAAAAATAGTTAAAGAAATTAATAGAACGAAATAAACGTTGAAGATGAGTGGTTAAAGTTTTCTTTTCTTCCTGAATATTGTACATTGTGAAGCATTTCTTTAAGTGTTTTATTATAGCTATATAGGTTAATATCATACTAGACCACATTAGAGCTTTTGTTGTTGTTGTCTAGACGATTGTACTATATTTGCAGTTCATGTGCTATCGAAGTTAGAACATCGGAGTACTAGTTTATGATCACAAAAATGAAATCTATTCCAAGCTAAAAGCCTTCAACATGCATTAATATTCGAACGAGCGGACTCAAAAATGCCCACAATGTGGCAAATGTGTAATACAGAAAATCTATCGGACGGGTGTTAAATGATTTAAAATAAAACAAGGCGCAGAATTATTCCTTCACTATTCATTGCATTCCGGTTATCCGAGTAATAGATGCCTAAAAACCGCAAAAACCCCATCTAAGATAACGAGCTCATTTTTTAAATGAATATTTAATATGTTGCGGCAAGTTGATAGACAATTTGTCCTGTTCTCGTTTGTAGCAATGAGTGCACTGAATGCAATGCAAGAAGCGTTCCAAATTATTTCCTGGAAGAAACAAAATCATAAAGAAGAATATTTTTCTTCATAAGTGTGCATGGTTTTGCTCAACAATTACGAGTTTTATTAAATAATGAATGGTCTTTTTTTTCTTTTTCTTTTTACCCTCAAAATTCATCCGATGCACAAAGCAGACTTTGTACAAAAGGAAGTCTGCAGTCATCTACGCAAAATTTATGGTATTTTTTTAACCGGTTTTATTCTAATTCCATACTCAAATAGAGTTAAAAAAGATTCATAAGTAAATGAATATAATTGTTTTTCTCTATCTTTGAAGGGGTCGTTAAAAATTTGAAAAATTTCGATGCGTTAAAAAAAGTTTAAAAACAAACGACATCTTGTCTAAAAAGAACGAACTTGATGCGCAATTTAATTTAATTCAGACTTTATTTCTTAACTGAGTGAATTTTTTTTTCATTTTTGGGGGGTGAAAGCATCAGAATGTAGCTAACATTGCACAAAAAGGCAAAGTTTCAATAAATTTTCGAATTCAAACAGCTAAATATCGGTAGTTCAGGCAATCAAAACAACGAGAAGCAAGTTGAAATTTCTGCTATTTTCAAAAGAATAATCCAAGATGTCAAAATTATAATGTGATTCATTTACTTACAGGCACTCACTCGGCTCTCAAGCGATAATGTTGCGGATTTATTGTATTAAAATAAAATAAATTAGGTATTTATTTCCAGTGCCCCTGTAATGAATTGTTTACAAGGGGATAACGAAGGGCCTTTTTTCGGATCCTTCTTATAATTTCACATCCATATATTCAAAGAATGAAGCAAATAATTGCTATATACAGGGCATAATCTTTCGACAGGAAAAAACATAGGGTACAACAGAGAAACAGGCAATTTTAAAAACTTCACCATATATCTAAATTTATTCACAGCATTAAAAAAAGCAGAAGATGAAAGCCCAATATTTGCAATTTCTGATGAATACTTACCAATGCATGCAACGATAAAAAATGACAAGTTACTTAAGAGCTGGATTTGAGGAAAAAGCCTTCTTTATTTTTTAGTGTAAAGGACAATTCGGGACATTTAATTCAAATCCGGGATACTTTTTCAGTCAGGACGAATTGTCGAAAATCATCTTTCTTCCCAAATCATCAAACGTCTTTTTATTTTATAATTATCGCAAAAGTCAGATATTTAAATAGCAAATTTTATTTATCTAATTTTTTTAAAAATTATATCGAGTTGATTTTTTAAAAATATGAGCGATTTTTTAGAATTAAAATTTGGGGTAATCGGGACATTTAATTAAAATTCATGTTGCTTTTTTCAATCCGGGACAAACAGTTAAAATTCGGGACTGTTTCTGATAACCCGGAACGTCTGTCCAACATATTGTTTAACAACGGATTCAGAAACCCTACACGTTTTTGCGCATGCGCCGGGCGGAGTTATTTTCAACAAAATAGGGGGAAAGTGAAGAATGGAAGGGTGATGCTTACATTTTACTGACAAAGAGCTACGGAAATGCTTTCATATGACTCAGTGCCCGACACCCCTTTCTGGTGTAAAATCGTACAAAAGTGGTAGTCTCGGAATCCGTTGCTGAACAGTAGTAACAGACTTACACAGCAAATGTGAATTGTGTTCACAATTCCATTCAGATACCACAAAAATAACCATTACAGGGGCTCCTCGACGGAGATCCTTTCCAATTGACCGGTCGTAAGTAAGATTAATATATTTCTACACCACATATTTTCATTCAACCAGCAATAAAAATTGCACACAAAACACAAAAATTCAATCCATATACGTACAATTATCGTACAAAATGTGAAAATACATAACATATATTGTAGAGTACTTATTGTAAACAAAAATACAAGCTAAAATTATGTTTATTTTGAAATTAGAAATTTATTTATTATTTATTTTAAATTTTTATTTATTTCCATTTATTTATTTGTCATAAAGTGGGGATGGTCTTAAGTCGCATAGGTCGTATATCAAGGAGAAGTTTGTATCAGAGAAAATGGTACTGTTTTGCCTGCTAGATAAAACTACAGTCGACGCTCGTTATAACGACCACTCATTATAAAGGTCAATCCATTATAACGACCAGTGATAAAATCCTCAACTATGTTTCCCTATGCACTCTATGTTATTTTACTTCCGGTATAACGACCGTCCAGTGTCGTCTATCCCAATACAACGTCCAAATTCAGCGGACACTCTTCCCGGTATCTCCAAAATTCCTTTATTTTCTTCTTTAAAATCTATTTTAGAAATATATTTTTAATTGATAAAATTTTATTTTTAATACCAATGATAAAAAATAATTTGAGTATTTAGTTGGAATCCCTTTAAAAATAGCCTATTTTTACGGAACTGCTGAACGTGTATGTGTAGATTTTTTAATTATATCCACTATAGCGACCACTCGTTGTAAAGACCTTTTGCTGTGGGACGCAAAGGGTCGTTATAACGAGCGTCGACTGTACTACCTTTTCCTTCTTCCTCATCTAACTTGAATATTCTACGGATTCGAAACCATCCGTTTCACTACCTCACCCCCAATTTTTTTTTTTTTTTCAAATAGTCAAAAGTATTCGAAAAACGAACGGAAGGAATTAAAGCAATCTAAAATCACTAATTCGTCGAGAGGCATTCGAGAAAGGTGAGCGGGGCAGCACCCGCTATGACTTAATGACTGCGCCCCTTCCGCCCACGCAGCAGAGAGTCTGTCTTCCTCGACTTCCGTCACCTCTTCTCTGCTGTGACGTCACGGCGAGTGAAGCTGAAGTGGCGTAACACACTTCTCTTGAGCGACGCACTTAATGACAAACGTGCGAGGTCAAGGACTTCTGGGATGAGATTGAAGACACCAGGAAGGGGAATTATCGAGAAAACCGGTGACTCACGCCGGGTATTTAAAAAGGGCGACCTCTGAAAATTGCAACCATCTCCCGAAGATAATCCTCCTTGTCCGATCTGGAGATCAAAGAAAGTATTGTTATCACACACACGAGTCGAGATAACAGTCAAGCCTCCATTCCATCACGAACAAATTTTCCGAACACGACTGTCAATGACTATATGAAAGCTGCAGAAAATCAACAATATTAATGCATTAATGAGAAAATGACTTAATCTTACGATCGAGGACTGCGCTTGGGCTATTTTAATAGATTTCTAATGACTTTCAAGAATGGTAGACAACCATCTGTGATACGTGAAAAAAATTAATCAGAAACCCACCATTCTTCATGCAAAAACAAATTTCAACTTACTGGTTTCAAATTTCAATTCACATTTTGGCCTTTCTCGATGAGACCTACACAGAATATCACAAATCTAACTTATTATTTGATTATTTAGTCATTTCCCTTGACAGAAAATTTATTCATGTTGGAACTCCGATGGCGAGTGGCACTTTGAAAGAGTTCGCCATTCGAGTTCTTTTCCACTTTTTCCATTTTATTTATTTTATCTTAATGTGTTTAAATTTTTATTAAAGCATGATTTTTGTTATTTGATTGTTTCTAAATTGGTTAGTTGATTTCAGACAATATTGTTAATGCAATAACTGGATGCTGCTACGTTGGCGCGCAAAAGATATATTGTTATCACTTTTGTTTACGTCTTCTGTTTCTTCTTTTTCGTAATTAAATATCTTCTTTTGTATTTTATTGGAAGTTGCTGCATTTTTGCGCCATTCTGTTTAATGCAAAGTTTAATTTTTAATACCTCTTGTTAAATTATTTCACTTGTACTTGTAATTAGATATAAGTTTCATTCGAATTTTTTGAGGTAACTATTAACACAATTATCCTCCAGTGGCGTAAGGAGGTTAAACGGTGCTGGGACATAATATTTATTTTTGCCCCTGCCCACATCGATTTCTGGCTCTATAAGCGCAAAATATTACCTTCAGAGCGTCCCCCCCCCCCCCCGAGACTATCACCCGGGGCATCTATATCTCCCTTGCTACGCCACTGTTATCGTAGCCGCACCCGTTTCGCGGCAAGTATGATTAGGAATCCTGGGCGTCCTGTTATCACTAGATAGGACAACAAAGTCATATTTAGTGCAGACATGCATCCTTCCTCTCCCAACAGAAACATATAAGAACTATGTTTCTCGTGGACACATGTTTTTCCTGGAACAAATGTGAGAAGTTAGTGCGGGAAATGCGATAAGTACCTTGCTAGAGATAAATAAGGCGATGAAGGGTTCTCTGCCAGCGAAAGAAATCGGTTAATTTCTTAGCAGGAACGGAGAGAGACACCCTACAGGGGTAACTCAAGAGATTATTTTTGGTTTACTGATTTAACTCTTAACATTTTATACCCGAGGCGACTTTTTTCTCCTAGCTCCTTCAAAACCGGGACCTTTTGGGAGGAAGCGACTTGAATTGGACTCTCCGCACCTTGGTGGTCATTTACCACTCCACCGCCAGCTATAACCTTCCCTTAAGGCGCATGGGAATGGGCTGCGGTTTGCTAGGATAATTGGACCCCCCTACCGCTCTTATCTCCTAAGCGATCTCAGAACGTCACTCTCCCTCAGAAGAAGCCAACCGCCTCAGACCGGCCTTCTTCGCTGTTAAAGGGACATTCGTAGACCGCCTCGCTCGGTGTCAGACGGTTAAAACTAGATTTTGATCGTTTCAAAATCCGGAGAACGAGTTTACTCCGGACAGGGGTGACAGACAACGACAGGTGAGCGCATTTCCGAAGTTCTTTGATAGGTCACGCTAAGTAAAATGTAAGCATTTCTCCCTCTATTTTTCCGCCCCCCCCCCCTATTTTGATGAAATCAAGTTCAGCACGGAGGGTTTCGGAATCCGAGAACGTACAATATCTGTCTCCTGTGTATCGGTGCTATTAATTATTTATTGTTGTTATTGAGGATTTTGGCATAATTTAAGTTGTTATAGTAAATGTTTACGTCCGTGTATTTATTTTGAAGCAGTCACGGTAAAAGAAACGAAATTACAGTCACCGTTCTTTTTATACAATGAATCTGTTCATTATTGTATAAATATTCATTTTAGAAAGATACGCGAAATACTGTTCAAGTAAAATTTTTATTCCACGCAAAAATTGGAAATTCTATTAATGTTGTCATAAATTATTATTAAAAAATCTGTCATTATAAAATAGAATACTTAAACCTTTGAGGACGACTGCTATCACACGGGTGGGTCAGATACTCATAGCGTTAAACGTACTGCCATCCTCAAAGGGTTAAAACGGAACGTTGTAACAGCAAGTCCTTCAATTGCTGATTTAAAAAATATTTGAAACATTAGAATTTGGCAGTACTTTCCTTTTGAAAATGATTAAAACCAGCGGGAGTGGTATCCCCTAAACTTTCTCGTATACTTCCCCAAAAAGGTGCTGTTTCCTCTCCCCCTGCGTGGATTAAAAAAAAAAAATTCGAACCTACTGTAACCCGGAATCCAATGACCATCAGAAGGTTTCTCATTGTAGATTATAAAATATTTAGGTAGAGAATCAAATTCAAAGAGATGAATACCGATTAAAACGCACCAAATCACATACTTACACTCTTACCGGCGCAAGGACAAAGTGATGTAATCCTTCAGCGTGCACAGAGATTGCTACCAGTACGCATGCGTATGGAGAATCGGATTAGAAAAATTAATTAAGCAATTTGAATGCCTTTTTTTAACCGTTTGAAACGACATTTGGGCACAGATCTATAATTAATGTTAGCAACCCTCATACCATTTTTTATTTATCTAAGCCAAAGGGTTTAGGAGATATAGTTTTTACAAGTATGCGATTATACAGTCCGACAGACAGTCAATCCTTTGACGGATTTGGTCAAAATTTGATACGGACCTACATTCATGATGATGAAACTGTGTACCAAATTTCATCCATCTAGCTATTCAAGTTTTTGAGTTATAATGTTCACATGACCTCAGACAGACTTCCCATGAACGGTATTGTCCAAAAGTTGATAGAAACCTAGGAATTATGTGTAAAGATCACATACCAAATTTCACCCCCGTAGCGCTAATAGTTTTCGAGTTATCGTGTTCACAGACAGACATACATAATTCCCAAATTGTGTTTTTCGGACTCGGGGAGGTCTAAAACGTGGAGATTCGTCAAAATCCCGAGTTCGAATTTTTTGACGATTACAATACTTTCTCTTTGTATACTTCGTATACGAGAAAGTAAAAACAATGAAAATAAAACTACTTTCATTCAAGCATTTTTTCCTCTTCACCCACTCAATCGACGAACAAATAGTCACAAAAGCTCAGAAATCGAATTGTAGCTCGTCGCTGTTTACTCTGAAAATGTGGGGCTGGCGGGAAGTGGAAAAAATGATTAACCCGCCATCTCTCCATACAATGCTAAATCAACAATACGACGAGAAAATACGAATTCTCTTTTATATGCATCTCACGCGAGATGAGAAAACGGGAGGGAAAGAAACATTACGAAGCAGAAAAGTGTAGGACTGTTTCGACAAAAAAGATTTATTTTTCTCCCATCACCTTTGTGTTACAGCCAATTGACAAGTTTATTACGAAATAAACTTACGAGCATTATGGTAGTTTCATTCTTTCGAGACTTTAATTTGAACTACGATTAATCATATGAAATATTGGGGAATACCAACCGACTGCAAATGGTTATCCTTTGGTTACTTCAGAAGTTAGGTTGATAAATTTTTACTTTCTCGTCTACGGAGAAAGTATTGTAAACGTCAAAAAATTCGAACTCGAGATTTTGACGAATCTTCACGTTTTAGACCACCCTGAGCCCGAAAAACACAATTTGGGAATTATGTCTGTCCGTCTGTCTGTGAACACGATAACTCGAAAAGTATTACAGCTACGGGGATGAAATTTGATATGTGGTCTTTAAACATAATTTGTAGGTTTCTATCAAATTTTGGACAAAATCCGTCAACGGGAAGTCTGTCTGTCTGTATGTCCGAAGTCATGTGAACACTATAACTCAAAAACTTGAATAGCTAGATGGATAAAATTTGGTACACAGTTTTATCGTCATGAATGTAGGTCCGTATAAAATTTTGGGCCAAATCCGTCAAAGGGTTGACTGCATGTCGGCCTGTATAATTTACCAATGAAACCAATCCGCTGTCTCCATGCGCATGCGTACAGAAGCAATCGTCCGTGCTCCCGAAAGGAGCGAATTACGTCAGTTTGTCAGTGAAACCTAGCAGTGTGCGATAGATATGCGTTTTAATCGGCAGGCATCGCTTTGAATTGGATTCTTTACCTAGATATTTTTCAATCACTATAATGAAAAACCTTCTGATAGTCATTGGATTCTGGATAACAGTAGGTTCGAATTTTTTTAGCCACACGGGGTTAGGGGAAACGGCACCTTTTTGGGGAAATATACGAGAAAGTTTAGGGGAGACCACTCCCGCTGGTTACTTTCTCGTATGCGAAGTATGCAAAGAGAAAGTATTGTAATCGTCAAAAGATTCGAACTCGAGACTTTGACGAATCTCCACGTTTTAGACCTCCCTGAGTCCGAAAAACACAATTTGGGAATTATGTCTGTCTGTCTGTGAACACGATAACTCGAAAACTATTAGCGCTACGGGGGTGAAATTTGGTATGTGATCTTTAAACATAATTTGTAGGTTTCTATCAAAGTTTGGACAAAATCCGTCAACGGAAAGTCTGTCTGTTTGTATGACCACGGTCTGTCTATCTGTCAGTGTTCATGTGAACACTATAACTCAAAAACTTGAAAAACTAAATGGATAAAATTTGGTATACAGTTTTATCATCAGGAATGTAGCTCCGTACAAAATTTCGGGCCAAATACGTCAAAGGGTTGACTGTTTGTCGGTCTGTATAATTAACGGATTCTTTTCAAAAGTGATCTCCACGCGCATGCGTACTGGAAGCAATCTTCTGGGCGAAAGCTATGAAGCGAATTACGTCAGTTTGTCCTTGATCCGGTAAGAGCGGAAAATCGGTACGCATCTCTTTGAATTTGATTCTTTGCCTAGATGTTTTATAATCTACAATGAGAAACCTTCTGATAGTCATTGGATTCTGGGTTACAGTAGGTTCGAATTTTTTTTTTTATCCACGCAGGGGGAGAGGAAACAGCACCTTTTTGGGGAAGTATACGAGAAAGTTTAGGGGAGAACACTCCCGCTGGTTGGACATACACTTTGAATGCGTGAATTATTCACTAGCACCAGAAACAGAGAGAGAGAGAGACGTCGAATCGCGTAGAAAAGTGACATTCAAAAATCTTCATTTTGAAGATTGTTTAACAACAAGCGAAAACAAAGGAGCTGAACAAACCAAGCAGCTGTACATTCAATTGGAACAAATTTCCTGTCATTTTCTCAAGTGTCGTACAATTGTTGGTGCACGAAGGCAACTCCCATGAAGATAGCCAACTCGCAACGAAGTTCTTCACAAATTAGAATGGGGAAGAAAGGGGGTGGGCGAGAAAAGGAACAAATAGGAATAGGCTTGAAAAAAGAAATGATGGTCACGGATGAGACCTTTGGCTCGTGAAACGAAAGGGTAGAAGAGGAGGAGGGAAGAAAAGGAAGATGTAGGATGGGGTCACGTGATCCCGTGCCGTACTTGGCCGTGAATTCCGTTTTCTTATCGAGTTGACACGAGGCGATCAATACGCCGGCGCCTCAGTATTTCCCCTTCGTTTTGACCGCAACAGTTGTTGTGTCAGCAGGGAGGATTCGGAAATCTTATTCTCTTTTTCTTATTTCTTCCTCGGAAATGGGATTTTCCATAAACACGCTTAAGTGAAATTGCACCCGCCACCAGTGCATCAAAACATTCCGAACGACAAATATTTTTCTGGATCTTTCCGTATCCGATTCTCGTTCTTTAAAAATTTACATATAGATTTAGGGTTAAATTATTTTTCAAAACTTGAATCACATGTCAATAGAAAGTTCTCCAATTATTGTTGACAGTAAAACGTAATTGCAAATTGCTTTTTAATCAATTAATTGGCTCGTTCTATCTTTCGCATTTGGCAACGATCGTATAATTTGGAATTATTAAATTGTGTTTAGTATGAGGCAACACAGTGAAAATAAAGAACTATTTTAAGACCTCGATAAGCTTGTATGCGCCTATTATTTTGTGTTTTTTATGTGTCCATTAAAATTATTACAATAAGTTGCAACGCGATTTTTTGTTCGTGTGATTTTAAGGGATTTATTACAGTAAAATCCCGGTTAACCGAACTCGTGTTATCCGAAATCGAAAATTCGAAATAATCGCGAACGCGAGAACACGCTCGTCTATGGATAGCGGAGAGATGAACGCTCGCCCTAAAAATGTAATTTTAAATTTAATAAAGAACATAAGTGTAGCCTACAGAGATTTTTAATTTTTTACGCACAAAACATTTCAGAATTACATACTGTAATTAGATACAAAATATTAATAGGTGTTCATGGCTTAACCGAAAAAATCGTTATACGAAACGGCTCCCCCCCCCTTTAGTTCGAAAATCATTAATATTGATGAAATTCATAAAGACACTTCAAAGTAGATGCACTGTTAGGCATTTCTTCCTAATTTCATAGGTTTACCGAATGATTTTTTTATTACAACCGGGGTTGTACTGTATCATTATTATTGATGAAATTCATAAAGACACTTCAAA
>BGPR01000815.1:46336-60435 GCA_013235015.1 Araneus ventricosus | reverse complement strand
ATTCCAGCTAAAAATACTTCCACCCCCCACCAATAAGATCTGACAGGAACATAAAAAGTAACATGATCGTTCAGGATTCCCTAGCCAGGAAAGAAGAATAGAAGCCAGGAAGGAAGACCCAGTAAACTGAACGAACGCTTTTAAAAATTCTTTGCAACATACGACGAGCATTCTGAATTAAAACAATGATAATAACAATAGAAAAATCGGGTGGTAACACACACACACACACACAAAAAAAAAAAAAAAATTCATGTAGCGAATTCATAAATTTCCTTTCTTGATTTACAAATATTATACCTTATGTACATTTCACTAAGAAATCTATAACGAATTTTTATCGTAATTCTTTTTAATTTTTCTGAACTTTAGGACGTTTCAGATATTCGTATGAGGGTGGGGGTGCAGAAACGAAAAAATATAGAAAATTTATTATTTTTTTCAAATTAAATATGCAAAATAAGAAATCTGTTTATATATTTCTTTAACGATTAGTCTACTTTTTCAGTTTTTATTTCGAAAAAAAGAAGAAGAAAAAAAAAAGAATTTAATGTCTGATTTTTTTACTTAATAAATAAAAAAAAAGGATTATCCAAGGCATTTGATTTAAAAGTGAATATTTTCTAAGTTGACACAACTGAAATATGAACTAGACTAATTCGGAACGTTTAAGTCAGTTTAATTTATTCTGCTCCATCCTTTGACTACAACCATTGATACAAAACCCTAAATGAGACGACAGCTTTTTACTTTTCCACGGTTTTCTTAAACTATTAAAATATTCAGTACCACATGCATTTTATAACGTCTTATATAACATTTGAGTTGATATAATTAATTCGTACACGCACACGGAAAAGTTCTTTACATCTGCATGCCCATTTAAAATAACATTTATCACGATAATTTCACCATTATCAAAACAAAATAAACATATTATGCAGAAATCGAAATATATTTTATGCTTCGTCCTGAGCGGGCAATATTTATTCAGGCCCCATGAATTATGCATAGGAATTTTGTGAGTGTTGGTTCAGACTCGGCATCCAGTAGCATCACGAAGGCGCAACGTCAAAAGGAGGATATATACAATATTTTCTTGAAAATATTTTGAGCAATATATTGGTATCTACTAGATCCTCATATTTCGGATAAAAATAATGCACACTTTTTTCGGAAAGGAACTCTCATACAACTTATAACTATACACTTCATACTCATATTTCATGAAATACAATAATTCAGGAAAGGAAAAGACAAGTTAGAAGAAAAAGTTAGATAGCAATCAAAACTAGTGTATTTTTTTGGTTAGTTTTTAGCTATATTTCCTGACAATATCCCAGAATTTTGGCAACTGTTAATGGAATAATGCACTATGATGGCAGCGGAGATTTTAGAAAATCGGATTTAGATGCTGAAAGAAAAAGGAAGAAAATGTATTCGTTCGTTTCAAAAATAACCTTTTAAAACTTTTGTAGGCTAAATTAAGCGTATATTATTTACCTAATGAGATCAAAACAATAAAAAAAAAAAGCCGTTTTTTTCGTTTAATTAAGAATAAGTTCCTTATTTTCTAAAATTATTTTGAGGAGAAGATTATGGGTTCTATCCTCTGGCTCTGCTCTTAATCAGCATTATTCAAAACCTGAAGACCGATATGCGCTTTAACAACGAATTTCTCGTTCGACCGAGATGGCTGCTGCAGTTTTCCGTGGTTTTTCGTCAAGTGAAATAAAACTACGTGTCAGTTTTCCCTGAAAGTCCCGAACCTACCCCATATATTGGAGCTGAAACCGGATTTCTTTCTTCCTTAGGTGATCCGGGTACATTTTACCGCCAAAAATATGTCACATTTCCCTTTATTTTGAATCCTTGCCTCCATGGTATGGGCTAGATGTGCTACAAGTGGGACTACAGCCACCACAAATAACATCTATTTTCCAACTAGCGAACTAAGCCAACTAATAACAATAAACCAATTTCGTTAAATCTAAAAATATAGATCAATATTCATTTTAACTGCAAATGGCAGCTTAGTGGATGATCTCCCCCTTGTCAAAAACAACAATGTTTCTACTACCGATACCCTGAAATAAAAAGGAAAACAATCTGCTTCGAATTACTCCCTTTTCCATTACGGTTACTGAGTAAACCTTTGAAATGGGTAAGTTAATTTCTTTCCTATGGTCCTCGAGTACTTCCCCCTCCCCCCAAATGGCTCCAAGGAAACTGTCCAAATAAATCTTGTGCACTCAAACATCCCCTCTACGGTAAACAATGATCATTTAAACTCCTTGTGCACCCACAAGAGCCCGTCGGTCGCGGATAAGGATTGCAGCACCCCCGGCCACATCAAGATGTTCCCCGCCCCCCCCCCCCCGATATCAGCGAAAAGTCGTGACCATACACGTAATAATCTACTCACGTGTAGTAATGCAGAGATAGAGCTGGCACCCGCCAGGGTTTTTTTCCACGCACCCATCCTCCCTCCCTCCTTGAGCCCTTTTGGCCTTTGCAGCCGGGGGGGGGGGCAGGCACAGTCACCCCTCCCCCTCCTCTGTCTCCCGTTAGAGAGTATATTATCTGTTTTTGAATTTAGATCCTTCCCCGTCTTTTGCTAAGCACCTTTGGAGAAAAAACGAGATCGTATTTCGAGGGAGAGAAAAGATTAACATTGGAATCATATGTGGGTTTTAGCTGTTTGATCCGGACTGGATTTTGAAAGGGAGGGTGGGTGTATTTGGGACGAAGAAAGATTCGAAAGGGTCTATGACCTTCAGCAACATATTTTTGTGATGAATGGATGATCAAGGATGAAAGAAATGGATTTAAAAAGTGCAGTTTCGATCTTGTGAAAGCCAAGAGGAACACTGAAGCTAAACATTCCAAGCAATTAACGCGTAGTCTTTGAGTTTAGTATAAATACTAGATTCAAGATGTGCATTTAGAATAGAAGTTCATTATATTAAGACTGTCTGAAAGTTTTCATATGCATATCCGCATTAATTGTTTTAGCATTGTGTATCTTACTGATTGCAGATACAGTGATGGAAATGTTGGATGGTGGCGATGAGTGCTTTTCGCTACGTCCACAGCTCCTGGCATTCACGAAAATAGCGAAAACTATTTAACTATCAATTCTGAAAATACCAAAACTTAACCCTCTGAGCGCCCAATTATTTTGAACTCTCAGCTATCAAGTTAGAAAACTTAGCTTTTAAAGTAAATGAATCGATCTTTATTGTATTAAATTATATCTCTGAAATCTTACGAATACTTAATAGGTGATTTTTTTAAGGAAAATATACATATAAATACGAGCTATCTGCTTTTGAACTGAACATGAAAAACGGAAAAAAAAAAAATCGATAAAGTGATTAGCTCCATTGTGTTTTTCAGCGTCTTAGTAACCATAGCAAGTAATATCGCTCCCTCTGCTTGTCCAGAAAAAGATGGAAATTCCTTCGCTAATAAGTTCTGTAACTTTTATTTTCCTTCTCCGCATAAATAGATTTGTTTAGCTGCGAATTTTAGAATAATTTTACCCAAGACACACACATGAGAACTCATGATATAGGGTAGAGGTTCCCAACCTGTGGTACGCGAAGGACCAGTTGGGGGTACGCGAAATCGAAGTCGGCAATGGCGGACACAAGAAAACATAAGGAATTAAAAAATTTGCAAAATTTTGTTTCCCCAAGTTCGTGTGAAATGTAAATTCGTGTGGAATAAAATGTAAAATTGTAGAGGGACGAGACTCATGTTTACATGGAATGCCGCTGTTGAAGAATTAATTCAATTTGAGGAACCATTTTTATTAGATGGCTAAGTTTCACGACACAGTACATTAAAAGGTACAAGATGCAAGACAGAGAACAACAACACAAGACAAGTACACAGAAGACGAGAGAGAGGCATCATGGGAAAAACCCGAATGTCTCTAGTAGCGCCACCTACCATAAAAAAGAAGAAGGCAGTGAATTGTAACCGCTACAAAATCAAAAATAAACCCTGCAAATGTTATAAAGTTAATTCGAGTCATTTGACTCTTAAGCTGACCTAACCCCTTAACATTATTGATAGAAACTTTTTTGCATAGACTAGAGGTTCCCAACCTTTATTGCCTCGCGTACCTCCTACTGTTATATCCTCCCCTCCTATCAACCACCCGTCTATGCAAAGAAGTTTTTTTGATCCATAATGTTAGGTTTATGTTAACTTAAGAGTCAAATCACTCGAATTAATAGTATTTGCTGGACTTATTTTATATTTTATTGCATTTTTCAATTATATTAGTTCAATGTCGAAACAAATGAAATTAGAATTGTGATAATAAAGCATTAACTTATAAGGATGGCTAAAAATTACGCTTTGTGGACCAACTTTTTAAGTGGTATAGTTAGGAGAAACAAAATTCTGTAACTTTTGTAATTCCTTATGTTTTCTTGTTTCCGCCATTACCAACTTTGATTTCGCGTACTCCCAACCACTCCTTCGCTTACCAAAACTACTCCTTCGCGTACCCCCAACTACTCCTTCGCTTACCACAACTAGTCCTTCGCTTACCCCAACTAGTTCTTCGCGTACGCCAACTACTCCTTCGCGTACCCCAACTAGTCCTCCGCGTACCCCCAACTAGTACGCGTACGACAGGTTGGGGACCTCTGGCATAGACCGATGGTTGGACGGTATATGACATGTAATTTACAGACATCCACCTCTGTCGTCGTGAACTGGCACATTGGCAGGAAAGGATGTGGAGTCTTTAAGAAACTACTACACACTATACCACAGGCTCGACGTGCTCTTTGGAGAAGTCCAAACCCCTAACCTCTATGAGCACGCTATTTCGAGACAATCACGTGCTCACCGTCATCACTCCCAGCCCTAGACAACTTTATTTTAAAAAAATTCGAACATACTGTAACCGAGAATCCAATGACTATCAGAAGGTTTTACATTGCAGATTATAGTGACTGTAACATATTTACGTAAAGAATCATATTCAAAGAGATGCGTAGCGATTAAATGTGTACCGATTCCACTCTTGCCGGCTCAGGGACAAAGTGGCGTAATCCTTCCGCATGCACAGAGATTGCTACCAGTACGCATGCGCATGGAGAATCGGATTAAAAAAATTGAATATGCAATTTGAACACTTCTTTTTTAATCGATTGAGATGAAAATTGGGCACGGATCTATAATTAATCCTAGCATCTATCTAAGATCCGTGATACCAAGTTTTATTTATCTAAGCCAAAGGGCTTATGAGATATAAGTTTTACAAGTATGCGAATATACAGACAGACAGACAGTCAACATTTTGACGGATTTGGCCCAAAATTTAATACGGACCTACATTCCTGACGATAAAACTGTGTATGAAATTTTATCCATCTAGCTATTCAAGGTTTTGAGTTACAGCGTTCACATGACCGCGGACATACAGACGGACAGACAGACTTCCTGTGGACGGATTTTGTCCAAAATTTGATAGAAACCTACAAATTATGTGTCAAGTTCACATACCAAATTTCTTCCCTGTATCTCTAATAGTTTTCGAGTTATCGTGTTCACAGAGAGACATAATTCCAAAATTGTGTTTTTCGGACTCAGGGAGGTCTAAAACGTGGAGATTCGTCAAAATCTCGAGTTCGAATTTTTTGACGATTACAATACTTTCTCTTTGTATACTTCGTATCGAGAAAGTAAGAAGCTGAACTTCATAAACAATGAATTATTCCAAACATAAATACCGAGTACTAAAATAAGTATGGTTAATTGAACAATAAAATAAATAAATTTCTACAAAAAGTGCTTGAGATATTAAAAATATTGTAGAATTATTATATAAAAGAAAATTAAGAATGATAAAATCCGATGCCGAAAAAACTGAAATCCGTTGTTTCCGCGGAAATGTCATGTCTGATTGATGCATTGAATACAAGAATTTAATAACAGGTAAAAGACCCGTTTTCTGCATTATTTAAATACGAAGATGCCTCCGTAGCCAACTAGCCGCCACTGGGCGAGAGAGAAAACCTCCCAGCAAATCGATAGAACGACATCATTCCCGAATTCCGAGAAAGATATAAAACAATAAACCTCTGCAGGTAGCAGTAAACTTCTTGGCTTCTTTCTTCCACTGCACGATAAATCATACCGATGGATAACATTAATAACAGCTGAGAATGAATGAAAATAGCGCAACACGTGTCACAGCATAAAATAAAGACTGTTGCTGCAGCCTGTACTCGGTGGTTTGCGGAGTTCTGCGTACTACGGAACTTTCATAATCGTATTTCATGCCACTCAGCAGAGCAGTTTTCGTATTTCCCACGCGTATTACTGTCGGCGCTCGCGGACACCACTCATTGTGTCTGGGTCATTAGCAGCTAGGAGGGGCGTTCGACTACCTGATGGAACGCACCGCTTTAATTGATACAATGGAACAATCGATTGACACAGTGGATTATTACGTGGGATCATGTTGCGAGGAGTAAACATGTGGCGAATCATTTGGCATCCGGCCAAAGAAGACAGCACTTGTATGTTTTCGTTAATTAGCGTTTTTTAAAAGAAAGAGCGCGGGAATTTTTTTCGTCTACTCAAACGAAGGTCGAGCAGGGGCGGTTTTACGTTTATACGGGACTGTCAACGTATTTCACTACTCAGTCCCGTATTACTGTTTGTCCCGTTTTCGGAATACTCTCAACCAAGTTCATGAATGGGAAGAAATTGAACATTCTAATCAGTGGCGTATTATTGTTTGTCCCGTTTTCGGATGACTCTCAACCAAGTTCATTAATGGGAAGGAATATAACGCTCTAATCAGTGGCGTATTACTACTTGTCCCGTTTTCGGATGACTCTCAACCAAGTTCATGAATGGGAAGAAATAGAACGTTCTAATCAGTGGCGTATTACTGCTTGTCCCGTTTTCGAATGACTCTCAACCAAGTTCCTCAATGGGAAGAAATAGAACGTTCTAATCAGTGGCGTATTATTGTTTGTCCCGTTTTGGGATGACTCTCAACCAAGTTCCTCAATGGGAAGAAATAGAACGTTCTAATCAGTGGCGTATTACTGTTTGTCCCGTTTTGGGATGACTCTCAACCAAGTTCATGAATGGGAAGAAATAGAACGTTCTAATCAGTGGCGTATTACTGCTTGTCCCGTTTTCGAATGACTCTCAACCAAGTTCCTCAATGGGAAGAAATAGAACGTTCTAATCAGTGGCGTATTACTGTTTGTCCCGTTTTCGGATGACTCTCAACCAAGTTCATGAATGGGAAGAAATAGAACGTTCTAATCAGTGGCGTCTCGTCCATAAGAGCTGCAGCCCTTCTGAAATTGTTTTAAAAGATTGCATTTTCGTTTTTATTCAAATTGGCTTACTTTCCCACTTTGAGAATTCACTGACCAACGAAAATGGCAAAAAAGTAATAAAAAACGTAAAAGGAAGAAGGAAATTCAATCAAGACTTAAGAGAGAGACAGACCAGAGCTTCAGAGAGTTTTGCCCCTCCTATGAGTCCGAAATTAACGCAATGAGAAACGCGAAACGGAAGAAAAACAACCCTTTCTCCGCTTGAAATTGCATTCATTTGAGTTGCATTTTCCCCAGCTCTCGATTGCCGCGACTTCCTCATTTGTCTTTTTTCGCTTTTTCTCAGCAGTTCAGTCCTTAAGTAGTTCTTGTAAATCCAATTCTGGAGGAATTATAATTTTTAGCTTCTTTATGTTCTTTCGGGTGCTGATTACGATTCTGAGGTTTGCCACCAATAATTTTTGTTGGAATTTTAGTTATAGCCAAAAAGCATGAAATATCCCCCCCCCCAGTTTTTTGCTTATAACTCGAAAACTATCAATTTTTAGTATATCATTATTATATACCAAAATAATCAGCACAAAATTAACTACAACATAGGTCTATACAACTTTTGCAGCACTTCTTGTTTCTGAGCTGACTAGCCGCCACTGGTTCTAATGCATATTTACAAGTAAGAAACATCAATATTGGCAACACTGAGATTCTATTCAACTAGTTTGTATACCTTAAAAAAATTATTTAGAGAAAAATAATGCCAACCAAAACTGCGAAACAACTATGAAGGTGAGTATGAAAGAGAAATGGCTGATGTTTTTTGCAGATACAAAGTATATTAATCAGAAGTCATGGCTAATGAAGCATTTTCTACTACGCATTTTCCATACGATCCCAAAATGCAAATGTGGAGAGAATATTTTCCCTAATGTCACTTCAATGGTCGGACGAAATAAGCAGGTTCTCTGTGGAGACAATTGAAGTAATTTTGACTTGTACTTATAATTTTAAAATGACTTGCGCCGGATTTTATAATCATGTGAAAGAAGAAAATGAAATCACCTTCAAAATATGACGGAGCTAAAAAGGATTAGCTTTGCATCTTTTTTTTTATTATTATTTTACGTGTTCATTTTATTAGACTGCTTATAAACTTTATTGAATTTTTATCTGAATAAAATAAAACATTACCTACCTAACATTAAAAATTACCTACACATTTTTTCATATTTTATTTATTTAGCACTTAAACGTCCCGTATCAAAGCTTGCCAATTATGTCATCCCTACCACTAAGTGACCGTCTAGTGGGCTACAACAATGCGGCGCTTGTCTATTGGACGAAATTGCCATTCGTCAAATGGAAAAGCGTTCCATTGCTAACCCCCCCCCCCCCCCTTTAAGTGCCGAGGGCGTATGTATACTCCTTGTAGAATCTATACGTGAACCACCAAGGGCATATACATACGGCATTATCCAGTACTCTCATCTGTAATTTGTTTCTAGTCGTATAAATATGCTTACTGCTTTGGAATGCAATAATTGACCTTGAAAGGGGGTTCGCTAGGGAAAAGCCCATGTCTTAATATAAGGATGAGGGATGTTACTACAGTCGACGCTCATTATAACGACTACACATTATAAAGACCATTCCATTATAACGACCAGTGATAAAATCCCCAACTGTGTTTCCCTATGTACTATGTTATTTTACTTCCGGTATAACGACCGTACAGTATCGTCTAATCCCAATACAACGTCCGAATTCAGCGAACACTCTTCCCGGTATTTTTCCAAAAAGAACATGTTTCTAAACATAAATGGCCTTGATTATTGTATTGCCAAGCTTCGTAGATGTAGAGTCTTCAGTGTTACAGTTCAACTTTGACGGAGGGGGGGGGGGAATTACCGCTCACCACAGCGCGGAAATTAAAATAAAAAGTGTTTCAAGTGCTATTGAGACTTTATTTTTTTTTTTTTTGAAAGGCAGAACATTATTTATCGTCTTTAACTGAAATGGAAAATTATGTTTTGCATATGCAGAAAAGACAAACAACCATTTCTGAATTTTTTCTTTAGAAAATAAATGTTTTGTAAGTATATAACACCCTTTATTTTCTACTTTAAAATAGGTTTTAGAAATATATTTTTAATTGATAAAATTTTATTTTTAATGCCAATGATAAAAAATAAGTTGAGTATTTAGTTGGGATTTCTTTAAAAATCGCCTATTTATATGGAACTGCTGAGCGAGCATGTGTACAGTTTTTAAATATATCCACTATAGCGACCACTCGTTGTAAAGACCTTTTGCTGTGAGACGCAGAGGGTCGTTATAACGAGCGTCGACTGTATAAAGGTGAATCAGGTGGTATTGGAGAGCGAAACGTTTAGGATTTCGCCAGCGGTGAAGGTGTTGTTACTATTAGTCCCGTATTGGTAACACTGAGAGTCTATTCAATCAGTTTGCATATTAAGAAGATTATTCAGAGAAAAATAATACCAACCAAAATTGCGAAGCAACTGTGAAATTGAATATGGAAGATAAATGGCTTTTTTTTGCAGATACAAAGAATATTGATCAGAAGTCATGACTAATAAAGCTATGAGAATACGTATTTGCCACAGCGCCAATGTGGAGAGAATATTTTCCCAGTTTTCAATCCAATGGTCGGACAAAAGAAACAGTTCTCAGTGAAGACAATTGAAGTAATTTTGATTTGTCATTATAATTTTTGCACCCACTTTTATAATTATATGAAAGTGATGTAATTAAGGAAGTAAAATCAACTTTAAAATATGACTGGGCCAAAAAGGATTATCCTTGCATCTTTTTTTTTATTATTATTCTGCTTGTTTATTTTATTATATTGCTTAAACTTCATAAATTTTGTATCAGAGTAAAATAAGCCATTACCAATCCACTTTTTTCATGTTTTATTTATTTAGCATTTGAAAGTCCCGTATCAGTGCTTGGCAATTATGGCAACCCTAGATATAAAAATATTTAAAATAGCAAAATTTAAGCAGTGGCGTAGAGAAAAGTTAAGTGGCGCCTCAAATAATATTATGCTTTTTTTATCCGATATATAATTATTATTTTTTTAAAGTGAAATATGCACACTAATATAGTGTGTGCACACTAATATAGTCTCTGTGGTGCCCTGAGCATCTATACTTTCACTGACCCCCCCCGCGTCACTACGCCACTGGGGACAGGAGAGGCAAAATTCAAAAAAAAATACCGGAAGGTTCCTTATGGAAAGTTGGCCCCAAACAGTGAGGGGTTGAGAACTGGGAGTCTGAGTGACCTCCTGGGTGCCGCGGCGAGGTTTCGTGCGTCGATGGACATGCGGGCGCTGTTCGATGTCAGAAGAGGATGCTTTTCGTGAGTCACGATTCCTCCAACCAATTAGGTCATAAGACAGAAGGAAGCAACCCGTGGGAACGTACCCGGCAAACACCTGCTCCACGCGCAGGCGGTTGCGATATGTATAAATAAACGCTGCCCTCATCAAATTCCTGGTTTCTGATGATCCATCTTGGTTGGGACTGTGTGGGGGAGGGGGAGGGGGAGGAGTCGATTGCCCACTACGAATTGGTTGGAGAGACACTCGGATGGAATCGGCGTTTTCACTTCTTTCTCGTATATGAAGTATGCAAAGAGAAAGTATTGTAATCGTCAAAAAATTCGAACTCGAGATTTTCACGAATCTCCACGTTTTAGACCTCCCCGAGTCCGAAAAACACAATTTTAGAATTAGTCTGTCTGTCTGTGAACACGATAACTCGAAAACTATTAGAGCTACGGGGATGAAATTTGGTTTGTGGTCTTTAAACATAATTTGTAGATTTCTGTCAAATTTTGGACAAAATCTGCCTAAGGGAAGTCTGTCTGTCCGTGGTCATGTGAACACTATAACTCAAAAACTTGAATAACTAGATGGATAAAATTTGGTACACAGTTTTATCGTCATGAATGTAGGTCCGTATAAAATTTTGGGCCAAATCCGTCAACGGGCTGACTGTCTTTCGGTCTGTATAATCGCATACTTTTTTCCTTTTGAAACGAACTCCATGCGCATGCCTACTGGTAGCAATCTGTGGTAGCAATGCCTGTGCACGTGGTAGGATTACGCCACTTTGTCCTTGAGACGGTAAGAGTAGAGAATCGGTTCGCGTTTAATTGCACGCATCTCTTTGATTCTTGACGTAAATATTTTAGAATCACTTTAATCTACACTGAAAAACCTTCTGATAGTCATTGGATTCTGGATTAGAGTAAGTTCGAATTTTTTTATCCACGCGGGGGGAAGGGAAACAGCACCTTTTTGGGAAAGTATATGAGAAAGTTTAGGGGAAACCACTGGTTTAATGGCGCTCCTCGAAAATGAAATGTAGATGCTACAGAAAATGTATGAAATGAGACATTCTGTACACAATACCTAGCAAAGCATCAATAGCCATTTACTCTCATAGCTAGGGCTGCCATAATTGGCAAGAATTGATACGGGACGTTTAAGCGCTAAATAAATAAAACATGAAAAAATTGGGTAGGTAATGGCTTATTTTAACTCTGATAAAAATCAATTAAGTTTCAGTAATCTAATAAAATGAACACATAGAAAGATAAAAAAAAAAAAAAAGATGCAAGGCCAATCCTTTGTAGCCAAGTCATATTTTAAAGTTGAATTTACTTTCTTAATAACAGTATTTTCTTCTTTTCACATAATTAAAAGATTAGGCGTAAGTCATTTTGAAATTACAATGACAGATCAAAATTGCTTCAGTTGTCTCCACTGACAACCTTTTTCTTTTGTCCGACCATTGAAGTGACATTAGGGAAAATATTTTCTCCACATTTGCATTTTGGGCTGGAATGACCAATACGTATTCGCATAGCTTTGTTAGACATTACTTTCTGATCAGGATACTTTGTATCCTCTCAAAAAAACTTCAGCCATTTCTCTTCCATGCTCAATTTGATAGTTGCTCCGCAGTTTTGGTTGGTGTTTACGTTCTTTATATAATCTTTTAGATATACAAATTGGTTGAATAGAATCTCAATGTTGCGAATATCGATGATTCTTACTTATAAATAGTTTAGTGAGAAAACGGGTCAAATAGTAATACGGGACTGAGTGGATAAATACGGTGACAGTCCCATATATACGGGACGTATGGCAACCCTACTCATAGCTGATGCGTCTGGCAACACCATGCGTTATATATAAAGAATAAACACTTTTTGGGGCCAACTATCACATGATAAATAATCACTATTCTGTTTGATAAAGGGGAACAAAATTCGGAAGGCTTTATATGTGGCACACTTAAAAATGTTTTCGTTCAATGTTCTTTTTTTCAAATGTTCTTCGTTGCAACAAACTATGCTTAGTAGGAAGAAGAGGCCGCGGTGGCCTAATCGTAAGGTGTCAACCTCGGGGCCGCAGAATTCCAGGTTCGAAAATCGATTCCACCCGGGCATATCATATGTAGGGGGTCGAACGTCCTAAGACCGGTGTGGTGGGGAACTTTGGAGAGGGGATGCCAGCTCAGTGCCGTCCTTGTCATCTGACCATGGTTCAAAATTACGAGGTTCGTCCCAAAATAGCCCTCGCGTTGCTTCAAAACGGACGTTAACTAAACTGGTAGGAAGAAATCCAAATTTTTGGATGTAGATTCATTTAAGCCATTAATTTATAAAAAAATGATGACTAACATATAGCACAGCACATTTCAGATCGAAAGATTTGGTTGTGAACACAAATATTTCGTTTAATGATTAAGTTTTTCTCTCAGACACATGATGGGATTTGATAAGTACAACAAATGCATGCATATATCTTCCTACCTGACACGTCATAAAAACAATTCTTTTGTCTAGAAAGGCAACAGAAAGCTTTTTCCAGCCCTCAAGATCGGCAGAATTCTGTGAGGTTAATAAAAAGTCGCGATCTTACGACGAAAATTCGTGACCGGTAGGAAATGATTAAGCTATTAGAATTATCTGATGTTGATAAGTCAAACAGTTTAACCACGAAACTGTCCTGTAGTGACATTTTTACGAAATTATATTATTTTAGGATCTACGAATACTTTGGGAAAAGAAGTTCTCTTTTAAACCTTTTTTCGTTACTAACTTAACATTAAGTAACTGTAGGTAGGCGGCATGAAAGAGACTGGTTAACTAAAAGGGAAAAACACGCAATACTTTCAAGTTCGTGCAGGAAGTATTCCATTTCCTTCATTGCTGACTTTTCCTGTACCAATGTATTTCAGTATTAGATGGCGAGTTCGACATATAATTACCCCCAATGACGCATAGGGGAATACAAAGTTGAGTAATATCATACTGAAAATATTCGGTCCCTGCTGTTCGCCAAAATCATTTGAAAGTAATACTGAATCTGGAACGTACACCGAGGGGAAAAAAACTTAGATCAAAACAAAAGAATCATGCTAAACGATCTGGCTTTGACTGAACTTCATACAAGTGACATAAAGTACCAAAAAAAAGTAAATTTTACAAAATTGCTATCGCACCGCGTTTGATGGAAAAGAAATCAAGAAATTCAATGGCGCGGAATTTTTTTAGAGCTAAATTTAATTATGAATCCCAGCCCGAAGTGGGATCGAGAAAACGTTGACGACGTTTGTTTTTGCCAGATTCTTCACTGTTAATAAGGGTGGGTTAATAAGGATTAGCCACTTATTATTAGGATTCATATTATTAAGGATTCTTTACTGTTAATAAGGATGGGTAATTCTTTAC
>BGPR01000815.1:29346-46326 GCA_013235015.1 Araneus ventricosus | reverse complement strand
TCTTTACTGTTAATAAGGATGGGTAATTCTTTACTGTTAATAAGGATCAGCCACTTATTATTATGATTCTTATTATTAAGGATTATTTACCGTTAATAAGGATGGGTAATTCTTTACTGTTAATAAGGATGGGTTCATAAGGATTAGCTAGTGGCAGCTCGTCAGCTCAGAAACAAGCACTGCTGCAAACGTTGTATAGATCTAAGTTGTAGTTAAATTTGTGCTGATTATTTTGGTATATAATGATGATATACTACAAATTGATAGTTTTTGAGTTATAAGCAAAAAACTGGGGGAAAATTTCATGTTTTTTGGCTATAACTAAAATTCCAACAAAAATTATTGGTGGCAAACCTCAGAATCGTAATCAGCATCCAAAAAACCAAAAAGAAGCAAAGAATTACAACTCCTCCAGAATTGGATTTAAAAAAAAATTACTTGAAAATCGGAAGAGTCATGCGAGTAAAGTAGTCCTACGCCTTTAACATCAGCGGCTGTTTGAAAAAGACAGCCTTCCATCATTTTTTTTGACTCATGGTTTTGCCTAGATAGGTAAATGTAGAATTAGAGCTACCGCAAGTAATTTGAATAATTAAGTAGCAAATAATTAAAATTTAATAAAGAAAAATGTTGAACTAAGTTTATTTAGCTACTTAAATAAGTCTGTTTTTGTTAATCATGCATTAGTAATTCATTACCAAATTTTATTTTCAAGGTTAATTCGTAAGTTTAAGGTTACAAAAATTTGTTAGCGTGTTTCGGCTAACAGAATTCTTTTGCAACCTCGAGTGGAAGAAGTCAAGAACCTCAGATTTAACCAACTCTGTCAGGGGTGACAAAAATCTCGCTCTACAAAATACAGAGAAAATTCCCGCTAGCTTCATCTTAGCAAAATTGTAGTCGACCTGAAATAGCTGGTAAACCCAAAAGAAACCTTAAAAGTTGGCAATCATTAACTTAATAGAATTAAGAAGCCGCTACTCTTTTTCAAGGATGAACAATTCGACCGAACTGATCCGTAATGACGGAGAAAATTCTCAGCGTAAACGAGGAATCAGTCGTCGATTCAATAACTATCGAGTTCACGGCTGACGAAACCTAAACCATACAACTTCTCCCAGCGTTATTAAAACAGATGATGATAGCCATTCTGTCACGGAGGTTAAGGTGATGCTTCTAGGAAATCTCGGGGTGCTGCAGTATGTAATTTTCCACCTAATGAGATAATAATAAACTCAACACTTTAATCCTAATAATTAGTTTGATCGGTTCGTGTGAACGCGCCGCGCGTGAAAGTTCGACAAGCACTCGGTGGATGGTAAAAAGGAGGCTTCATAAGACAATAGCAGGTTGCGAAGATGCAACCTGTCAAACTTTTTCTCCCCTGACTGATATGCGGACCGACCTCTTTTTACTTTCTCGTATACGAAGTATACAAAGAGAAAGTATTGTAATCGTCAAAAAATTCGAACTCGAGATTTTGACGAATCTCCACGTTTTAGACCTCCCTGATTCCGAAAAACACAATTTTGGAATTATGTCTGTCTGTGTGTGTGTCTGTGTGTGTGTCTGTGTGTGTGTCTGTATGTGTGTCTGTGTGTGTGTCTGTGTGTGTGTCTGTGTGTGTGTCTGTGAACACGATAACTCGAAAACTATTAGAGCTACGGGGATGAAATTTGGTATGTGGTCTTTAAACATAATTTGTAGGTTTCTATCAAATTTTGGACAAAATCCGTCTACGGGAAGTCTGTCTGTCTGTATGTTCGGGGTCATGCGAACGCTATAACTCAAAAACTTGAAAAGCCAGATGGATAAAATTTTATACACAGTTTTATCGTCATGAATGTAGGTCCGTATAAAATTTTGGGCCAAATCCGTCAAAGGGTTGACTGTCTGTCGGTCTGTATAATCGCATACTTGTTCAGTTTTGAAACAAACTCCCTGCGCATGCCTACTAGTGGCAATGCCTGTGCAAGGAAGGGACGCTCCGAAACTTGGCAGTTTGCCAAAAACAAATTCTGGAGTGATTTTGTAAGGAAGCAAACATTTAGGGAGTCTCGCCAGGTCCTGTTGCGCAAAAGAATGAGCAGAGGATTTGAATTTGTTTTGATCCTTCAAACCACGCGTGGTTCCAACTTTGGTTTACTTGCGACGGAAGTTTATTTGACGTCTTTTATTATTCTAGTTTTCTCTACATGTGTTAGGAGTATACGAGAAAGTTTAGGGGAGAACACTCCCGCTGGTTAAAAAGGCATCTTTATTACCTTCCATAAATTACGTCTTTACATATTACTAGCAAAATAGCTCCACTTCCAACTGGAAAATATCTTAATATTGAAATACACTTCCAACAGATGAATATCTTGAATCACTATGAAAAAAAGCGTATCAGTTTGACAGTTGTAATGAATTTCGAATGTAGGAAATAACTGAGGCTGGTTTATAGTTCCAATTTTACCATGATGCCCTTGACTAGAGTTCAAAGTCCGCAATTAAATAAATTTTTACCTTATGAAAGAATATGTACTAAGAAAAAAATTACATTTGTGAATTTTTTTAATGTAAAATATATTAAATTAAATTCATAGCATCTGATAGGCAGGAGAAAGCCCTTGAAAACATGTTTTACAATTTCAATAAAAGACAAAAGTGGAAATAAAATTACAAGAGACTTTCAGCTAAAAGTTTTGAAAGTTTGATCTCAGTGGGAGCTCCGAAAAATAGCACAGATAAATTATGATTTTTTTTAAGACCAATAAATAAATTTCTGAAGTTGGGGTTCCCATTTCATGCGATAAACTATCTGACGACCAAAACAGCCATTTTCACAATAAATAGGAAAATTTCAAACATATAATGATGGTAAGTAGAAGGAAGTTAATTCACTGCGAATATTTAAAGAAATTATTGAGATCAGGGTGGTTTGTTTTATAATTTTTGTTTAATGATGTTAAGAAAAAGTCAGAGAGAACAGATGTTTCCCGTATTTCCACATTTGGCGAAGAAACCTGCTGTTTGAAAACTTTTGATACGTATAAAATATTGTGGTGAATGCAATTCTTGCTCTGATATGCAAAGTTGAATTGTTAACTTCAAGCTGCACTGTTCTGAGTGTGAAATCACGTAGGAGGCTTTGTCTTGAACCTGAGCATAAAAGGCTCAGACATTCTATCAACCTCTCTCGCAGTAATAGCATGCTCAGCTAGGTGCGGTGCGAAAGTAGATTTGAATTGTGTTTTGAAATGATTTTATTGTTTTAATAAAATAGTTATTTTAAATTCATGGCTTCATCATTGGAATCGACGAACGCACAGATACAACCTTCATACAACCTAATCACCACATCGTGATCCGAGTCTCAATCATAACAATATTATTCCATGACAATTTTCTTCTTCCTTGATAACTACCCTATATGCATAACTGGTTAGAGAATTGCCGAAACCAGGAGTCAATAATATCAAAATGCTGGAATCTCTGAAAAATATTATTAATTTTTTAAAAATCAATAATTGAATTTTTTTACTTGGTAGATATTGTATATCTATAATGTGACTCTACTTGGCATTTGTCATTTCTTCACTCATTATGTAAGTACACTTGCAGAATGTGAAAACAGCATCAACGCAATTTTGGAGGGAAAAGAGATTCATATATTATTTAGCAACGGATTCGGAAACCCTCCGGACTTTTGCGCATGCTCCGGGCGGAGTTATTTTCATCAAAATAGGGGGGGGGGGGGGGAAGAATGGAAGGGTGATATTTAAATTTTACTGAGCGGGATCTAACAAAGAACTCCGGAAATGCGCTCATATGACTCATTGCCTGACACCCCTTTCCGGTGTAAAATGGTCCGAAAGTGGTAGTCCCGGAATCCGTTGCTGAACAGTAGTTTCAATCAACAGCGATGGGGGGGTGGGCGTCGCACACGGCCTCTGGGGGCCACAATCTACGACACATAATATTTATTCAAAATTCAACATAATACTGCAATAAACGATTCAACTGTTTCAAATTACGAAAACAGATGGACGGATTAGAAGTCAAAACGGATGAAAGAAGAGATAATGCAAATTTGGCGCCATCATCATCACACAGATTACATAAATATTAAATAAAAACTCAAGAAAGCAGCTGTGCTGAAATGCCTTACGGTGCATTTTAATACTTCATCCACTTCTTTCCCCTTCCATTGGATTACTAAAAAAACTCCTCTATATCCACCCAAATCTGCAGGAAATTCAAACAGTTTTTTTTAGCGAATGAAAAAAAAAAAACCCCTCCCGAAACTGCCATATTGCAGTTTAATTGCTTTCTTTTATTTCAAGGGAAAGATTAAAAAAAGGTAAAAGATAAAAAAAAATCGTCTGACGTTTCCGGTGTCGGTTTCTGGTCTCATCAGAGACAGTTGTGCAGAGACGACAGGTGAAGCAAGAGAATAATCATCCCTCCCCAGGCTCGAATTGCAATTGAATCAAACGGCTTCAAGTTATTTATAATTCTAATGAGAACCGCTACTTGTTCAGCTTTTGTAGATGTTAACCGCCGAGATAGGGAGAATCCAAACAAGGCGAGGAGGAATTTTAAGTAAACACAAAGGCGGTCTTTGTTGGTTGGATTCCGCTTCCACTACAGACGGCTAAACATAGCGAGTTTGCTTTAGAAGCTGATAAGTTATCATAAAGTGTGCTGGGAATACGGAATGATTCTTTCAAACATAAAATCTCCTCGCCAAGTATTTCACGAAAAATGCGAGGAAATTTGAGGATTTTCCCGCAAGTGAAATTTTTGAAAGATGGGCAAGTTTAACGACAGGCCTTGAGAATGTTACAGACATAAAATGTTTTACGGTACTTTTAATAAAATGGCAAAATGTTAAAAAGTTCACTGTTTTAAAAAAGACATGTTGTAAATGTCTTAAACTTGTTGTTGACGGGAGAGTCGAGTTGTCGTCTTACGTTATTGAGCGGTAAATGTCCGGAGACGTTAATTCGAACTGACAATTCGGACGTTTGGCAATTCATGCAGTAACTTGTTAAAAACATAAATTTGCAATAACCTGTAAAAACATAATTTTAAAAAATAAAATTTTAAAATAATTAAAGTTAAATAAATATACTTTAATAAAAATTGTTGTTTGTAAATTTTTCATTATACGTTATCAACAAGGAACTTGTTTTCAAATATACTACACCAAAAAACATTAGAGTACAAATTCGATTAACCGTCACCGTCCGGTCCAGGGCTGCGACGGATAAACGAAAAGACGGATAACAGAAATCTTTCAATACATATGCACGGTAATGTGATTTCACTGCTGGCTTGGGACGAAACTGAAAATAAAATCCTTTAGAAGTGGATAATACATACATGTTGTATTTAAAAATTCTTTAAAAGTGAATGATACATACATGCTGAATTTAAAATCCTTTAAAAGTGGATAATACATACAGGTTGTATTTAAAATCCTTTTAAAGTGAATAATACATACATGTTGTATTTAAAATCCTTTTAAAGTGAATAATACATGTTGTATTTAAAATCCTCTTAAAGTGAATAATACATACATGTTGTATTTAAAATCCTTTAAAAGTGAATAATACATACATGCTGTATTTAAAATCCTTTAAAAGTGAATAATACAAACATGTTGTATTTAATTTCACAAAACGATCAATATAAACTTCAATTTTAAGAGTAACTAGCCGCTCTTGCCGCCCTGGCGAGTTCGCGGCCAGTACTCACTTTGCTCAGCACTAACCCTCCCACCTCGCTGCTTCGAGGCTCTCAGCCACTACTTTTTTCAGTTCAGCATGAAGATCAGTAGAACAGACCATAAAACCTTAGTAGATTTCATATTCTTTGTAACAGATTCCTTTAAAATTGTAAAATCTTTCAATAAACCTCATCTAGTTGCAATGTCTTGTATAAAGTTTTCACGAATTGCGGCATAAAAGTCTTCAGATCCATAAATACAGAATGATATCGCCCTAAATAAACAGTTTCCATCACCTACAATAGGTATTTTGTAATATTTTTGACACGCCATTGTGATGGAACTGTTGGGGATCTATATATTTAAACTAATATGGTAAAACCCTCAGAGATTCCCCAGCCCCAACCACCTAACCGATTTCGACAATTTTTATTTTATATGAAAGCTTATGACCTCTAGATATGTCATCAAGGGTCGCCTGTCCCCACCCCACCCTCATTTTCGAACGAAATCGTAAAAACTCTTTCCCACTGTATATTTTCTCTATGGGAAAAACCTTTGGACAGTTCGCCAGCAACAACCATCCGACGGATTTCGACAATTTTTATTTCATATGAAAGCTTATGACGTCTAGATATGTCATCAAAGGTCGTCTGCCCCCCACCAACCCCCATTTTCGAACGAAATCGAAAAAAGATATAGAGAATGTATGGCGGAGAAGTGTTTTTTCTATTTCGTTCAAAAATGGGGGGTGGGGGGGGGGCAGACGACCCATGTTGACATATCCAGACGTTATAACCTTTCAATTAGAAATAAATTGTCGAAATCCGTCGGGTGGTTGTTGCTGGCGAATTGTCCAAAGGTTTTCCCCGATAGTGAATGTACAGTGGGAAAGAGTTTCTTCGATTTCGTTCAAAAATGGGTGGTGGTCGGGGGCAGGCGACCCTTGATGACATATCCAGACGTCATAAGCTTTCATAAGAAACAAAAAAGTCAAAATCGGTCAGGTGGTTAAAGCTGGCGGACTCTGTGAAGGTTTTTTTAACCAAATTATTTTAAATATATAGATAGTGTACAGAAATGACGGATTAGACTTTTTTAGACGATGACGATTAACAAAAACTGACGGCTAATCGAAATTTTACTGTACTTAAAATATAATAATTAATTTTTTTTGTAAAGTACTGTATACTTGGAATGTTTTATTTTATTATATGACTCAAAAATATGTGATAATTAAGACCATATGTTTTTTACTGTATAATGTCAACAATGTGTTAAACAAGTGTTATGAATGTAATTCTGAAATGGAAGCTGTGCTAACACAAGGATTTGTTCTCAAATAATCGTCACCAAGTACCTTTTCTATGCAAAGTTTTTTTTTTTTTTTTTTTTTTGCAATTCCTTTTTCCTAATAAAAAATTTAGTATGACCGAAAAGTTAATATTTCAACATACGCAAAGTAAATTTTACAAATAAAGAATATTTCATAACAAATAAAAAAACAATGATTAACTTTTGCACAAACATTTCAGAAATTTAAATCAAATGTTACAATTCAATGTGTTTTTTCTCAATTAGTTTTTCTGAGAGATATTGAATTATCTGGAAAAAGACTTGGTTTCATATTTCTTCAACACAGAAAATTTTCAGCATTCTCATGTGAAACTAAAATCTTTTATTCAAAAAACTTTATTTTATTCTAAGCAGAAAAATTGAGGCATGTAAAATGCAATTATTTTTAACTTGAAAATACTTCTAGACAATACAGTAAAATAAAACAGATTCTTTCTAAGCTAAATAGTTTTCACAGACTGTTTAAGTTTACGTCCTTACTAAGAAGTGTCCAGTCATATTTATTTCCTTTACGGTGACTTAAAAAACACGACACTCATTTACAGATAAATAATGGCATCATGACACCACAAAGTCAAGGTCATTCACTGGCACCACGAAAACAATAAATGCAAAGTGAAGTGACACAACAAAGCATGATATTTTTTTTTATCTCGATATTCTTCGAAAAGGGCAGAATTTCTTAAGAAAATAAACAGGCATAAGGATCATACTGCAATCATATCCTTCTTCTGACGTGAGAATTTAACTCGTAAAAAAAACATTTGTTTTTCTAAGTTATACATATATAATGACGGATAATAACAGACACTACGATACAGCACATTTTGGAAAAAAAGTATAGAAAACAATTGCTAAGAATGCTTTCAGAATGTCGTTTTGGAAAGACCAGTGAAAGAATTTTGATTTCCAAATCAGACTTCAAAAGTAAAACGTGAAAAATTGTTTAGCCTCTTTCAGAAGTTAGCTTATTATCGTGTAATGTCAACACAAGTTTCTGTTATAGAAAAAAGAATTATTTCCAGACGAAGCTTTTTATCCTTACTTCCTCCAGTTCTACTTCCAACTCCTGATTAGTTATCTTTCACAATGACTATAAATAAATCTCAAAGTCAAACATTTACTAATTTTTATATCTTAGGTAAGCAAAAACATCTGCTTTCACTAATTAATAGCTTTTTGTAGCATTATCCTCTGCGAAATCAAAGAAAAATGTATACAAAAAGTTGTATTCTCTGAAGCATTCGATTAAATGAAAATAATTCAGAAAAGGAACTGAAGTTGTAATAGAATAGTCTGAGTATTTACGGGGTGCCTTCTAAAGTCCCTTAACACCTTTTTAACTACCGAATGACTGCAGTTATCTTCATAAGAGCGGTGTCTAGATGGTAAAGTGACTACGCACTACCGGATGAAACCACTTACAGCGCCACCTGGTGGAAAACGATGGAATTAGCGTTATTATCTCTAAAACGGTACGAGATAGTGGAAAAAAGTGAATTACAAAGTTGTAGAGCATCATCGATTTAGTACAAAAAGACACCTTATGGTCATCGCTTACAATGCACATTTGTTTGTTTGCGGCTTCCGAAACTGTGACGTCATGAAACTTGAACGAAAGGAGAAAAGATCTTTCGGACGAAAAACGAGAGAAGACGGAGAGAATTGACGGAGAAAAGTTTGAACATCGAAAATAAAGGTATCTTGTGATAAATAGTTTTTTTTTTCTTTCTAAGAATGTTTTGTAACGTGTCAGTGTAGGAAATCGCGAATAAACAAATGTGCATTTCAAGCGTTCTGTTCATTCTGCGTTGCATTCATGACCATAAGTCTTTTTGTACTAAATCGATGACGCTCTACACCTTTGTAATTCACTTTTTCCCTCTATCTCGTACCATTTTAGAGATAATAACGCTAACTCCACAGTTTTCCACCAGGTGGCACTGTAAGTGGTTTCTCTCCGCGTTGCTCAGTGCGCGAATTTTGATCCTTAGGAGGGGCAAAACTCTATGCAGCTCTGGTTTATCTCACTTAATTCTTGATCGCTTTCCTGTCTTCCTATTCCTTTTTTTTGCCATTTTCGTTCATCATTGAACCCTCAAAGTGGAGAAGTAAGCCAAAAACGAAAATACAAGCTTCTAAAATAATTTCGATGAGGGCTTCAGCCCTAATGGACCAGCCGCCACTGTCCCTCACCCACACTTTATAAGTGACCATCTTAGGTAGAAGTACAGTGAAAGTCGAGGGAAGAGCACGCTTTACTTGCGTAACAGTAATACATTATTGAGAAAAAATTATTCTTTAAAAATTTGCACTGGAATTTCAGGTAGTAGAACCAAAAAGTTTCGGGGCTACTTCCGTAAGAGCCAGTGTTCAACATAGGTTTGTGCTTCCAACGACAGTGACCTACAATCTTGATAAGGCAGTGCGCCAAGTGACATAGTTACGCAAACATCGGGAGTTACTATAGCAGTATTTTTGTGATCACGTGTGTTCGGTTGTCTGGGGTTGCGCCGTGTGCAGAAAGGTGAAAAATCAGGTGATGCATCAGCGACTCGGCCACAGAGATATCGAAATCCTACGCCAACGAGAAGATGAGTCGCATGTTATGTTTCGAGCTGTACTGGCACAGAGATCATGGTTCATCGTGCTTTTCAATGTCCACGGTCCCTCCTCCGTAACAAATTTGTTTCCAACAGCTAAATCTACTAGAGAGATGTTTTCACTGCGACACTTAGATAAGAATACACGGTCAAGCCCAGCGGATCTGCGGCTGTGGCAGCCTAGTGGTAAGGTCTTGGCTTTGGGGCCGAGACCTTACTAGTGTCTTACCTTTTACTTACCTTTTCGAGCCTAGTGGTTAGATGGCTCCAGGCTCGAAACCCGATGTCTCTGAAGATCCGTCGTGTATTGGGCCTGTCGCACGCTAAATCATACGTAGGGGGCCAAAACGTCCTCCCGTTGGTGTGGTGCGGAAGTTTGAAGAGGGGATGCCAGTTCAGGTGTCGCCCTCGTCATCTGACAGAGGTCCGTCCCAAAATAGCCCTCGTGTTGCTTCGAAACGGGACGTTAATATAACTAACTAAACTAAACCCCAGCGAATCTGCTGATAGTAAAGAATCGAGAATAATACGATATCAATGTGCCCTCCACAATAATGTTCAGAAATATAAAGAGCACTCTTCGTTCGTGAGTTTCTCTTCAACCTCCACATGCTATCGGTTTACGAAAAGTAAATACGCAGCTGAAAAGTCACATTTTTCACATCGTTGCGGATCTAGAGTGAGTTGTAGAAGATTCTGCACTTTCTTATGGAAAATTACCTCCAGGCCATTTCTAACAATGACAGAAAAGCATTGCAATATTGAGGTCGAATTTTTGGACGATTATAATACCTTCTTTTTGTATACCAGCAAGTTAAAAAAAAAGCAGGAATCATCTAGAAATAAGCCTTAATTCGTGATTTGTAGTCAACAGTAATATAAGACCTGATCTTGTTTTTTACGAAACATGGTCGTACTAATTATGTCTGCAGTATAAGTTGGTGTTTGCCTTTTATACCCTTAGAGAATTTGTTACTTTTCCATTTTACTGTGTTACCCATAAATGGACAATTGCAGCAAAGATATATCATCATTTAGTAGCAGTGGTGAATCCAGGATTCGGGTCGGGGGGGGGGGGCGGAGGGCATAAAAAATTTTGTATTGTCGTGATGAAGGTAAAACGTCAAGGCTAAAGTAAACCAAAACTCTTTAACTTTACAGACTTTACTCACCTGACAATAAGAATCATAAAAAACAATACAATACTTTCGATAATTTAATAAAAATTACAATGAAATAACTAGCCAAAAAATGTCTTCGACCATGTCAAAGCTACAAGTACAAGGGGAATGACTACAAAAGCAGGAGAATTTTCGAGCCTGTCGAGCCAGAAAGTAATATTGAAAAGTTTTTATCATTTTTTTAAAAGAGATAAATTAAGAAAAAACAGGTTGTAATGATGTTAAATAAAATCAAGAATTCTGGCTTGGTTCGGGGGAGGGGAAGGGCTGTAGCCCGATAGTCCCCCCTGGATTCGCCACTGTTTAGTAGCATCTTTTAAATTTAAATGCAGGGTTCAACAGAATGAAATAACGGTTTTTACTTGGCAATACACAGTATAATCCAACCTTATGGCTCTTGCGTCATCAAATCTCACCCAAACCAACAAAACTGTTCATCATTCCTCCAATCACTCAACTGGCGTCTTAAAAAGCTTCAAGATGATGCGACCAGCACTTTCGTAATATTCCATAACCCTCTTTTCCCTCACGCGGAAGAACGTAATCCTATCCCGAGACCGATTTTTCATCCAGTTTCCGACAGCAGATTGATGATACATCCCCAGACAGGTGGAAACACCCCCGCTTCTTTGCCTGCCTAGCCCCCTCACAGTCTGCTCGATCTCTTTTGGCCCTCCTTCAAAAATGCCTCCTCTTCCGTTCCACCGAGCAGGGTGGCATTTTTGGCACGAGAAAAGAGATGATCGAGAACAATTAGAGTGCAGGCGAGAAACACAACAGAGGTCTTCCGACACAGAAATAAACGTTTGTGAAACATCGAGACACACTTTCCAAGAGGGATGACGGAAGTTCCTTTCAAGGTCGCAACTTCCATCATTGTTATAGAGCCAACGAGTTCAGTTAAGAGATGCTGTCGGTTAAGGATAAGAAGCATATTAAAAGTTTAAATTCCATTTGGCATATAAGATAATGTATAGCAACGGATTCGGAAACCCTCCGCGATCTTGGGCATGCGCCGGGCGGAGTTATTTTCATAAAAATAGGGGGAAAGTGAAGAATGGAAGGGTGATGTTTACATTTTACTGAGCGTGATCTAACAGAGAACTCCGGAAATGCGCTCATGTGACTTATTGCCTGACACCCCTTTCCGGCGTAAAATCGTCCAAAATTAGGGTTTTTTTTTTATATTCGTAAAAGTCAGAAGAGTGGGATGAACACGTTGTATTTTTGTCTGACTAAAATTATGAGGTTCGCTTCCAGAATAGCACTGGTATAATTTACAAACAAGAAATTAATCTAATAATAAATGAAACCAAATTCAGAATTTTACATTAAGGTTTTCAGTTTCTCACATTCAATTTTTTTTAAATGCACTTAATGTAGCAAATATGAAATATGTTTTATTTTCATAATGGAGATCGATTTTAATCCCTTCGTCCCTGATGGTACATACAGTGTGCCCGCTAAAGTCCGTTGTCACCCCAATAATTTCTGAACGGCAAGAGCTATAGTCATAAAAATGGGATCTAGGTACAGTAAAGTTATCATGCACTTCGCAAGAAAGCCGCTTACAGCGCCACCTGGCGGCAAAATTCGGAGTTAGCGTTCTTATCTCAAAAACGGTACGAAATACGGGAAAAAAGTCAATTACAAGGTAGTTCAGCATCATCGATTTAGTAAGAGAAGACACCTTCCGTACAGCAGTGTTAAAAATAGAAGGCGTTAAATGCATATTTGTTTGGTTCGCAACTCCCAAAATTGTAACGCGACATAACGCGGAAGTAAGGACGTAATATCCGATTTTCTAGAGGATTTGCAGTTGAGTGACCTCCGGAATGTATGGTTCCAACACGACGGCGCCCCTGCGCACAAGGTATCAAGTGTCCAACAGTACATTCGGGACACATTCCAGCAACAAGTCAATGGGTATGGTGGTTGCATAGAATGGCCTCCACGTTCACCTGACCTGAACCCACTGGACTTTTTTCTGTGGGAATACATAAAACAGCGAGTGTATGCAATCCCTCCACCAACAGTGCAGGAACTTCGAAACCGTATTACGGATGCTTGTGCCAGCGTGCCACCTGCCATGTTGTACAATGTGCAGCGGGAAGTGCAGTCCCGTGTCCAGATGTGTATTGTTGCTGAAGGACACCATTTTCAGCATGACAAATATATTAGCCTCATTTCCGGTAAGTGAAGTTTTGTTAAACGCGATCAAACAAATGTGCGTTTTGTGCTTATCATTTGTATCATTTTTGTGCGCAAGATATTTTTTTGTAATAAATCGATGATGCTGAACAACTTTGTAATCGACCTTTCCCCCGTATTTCGTACCGTTTTTGAGATAAGTACGCTAACTCCGAATTTTGCCGCCAGGTGGCGCTGTAAGCGTTTTCCTTGTGTAGCGCATGGCAACTTTACTATACCTAGACCCCACTTTCATGACTATAGTTCTTGCCGTTCAGAAATTATTGGGGTGACAACGGACTTCAGCGGGCACACTGTATGTGTATCGTAAGTGCTGAAAAATAACCATAAACGAGAATCATTCAGCAACGAAATGGTTAAGGTTTTAGTATGAAAGTCCAAAGATCCCTCTTATTCAACTGCTCCTAGGCCTTGACAAACCAGCGGGAATGGTCTCCCCTAAACTTTCTCGTATACTTCTCGAAAAAGGTGCTGTTTCCCCTCCCCCCCTCGTGGATAAAAAAATTCGAACCTATTGTAACCCAGAATCCAATGACTATCAGAAAATATTTAGGTAAAAAGTCAAATTTAGAGATGCGTTCCGATTAAATGCGTACCGATTTCTACTCTTTCTTGGCTCAAGGACAATTTTTCCGCGTGCCGAGTTTCGGAGTATCCCCTCTTTGCACAGGCATTTACGCATGCGCATGGAGTAGAACAAGTATGCTATTATACAGACCGACAGACAGTCAGCCCATTGACGGATTTGGCCCAAAATTTGATACGGACCTACAATCATGACGATAAAACTGTGTACCAAATTTTATCCATCTGGCTTTTCAAGTTTTTGAGTTATAGCGTTCGCATGACCTCGAACATACAGACAGACAGACTTCCCGTTGACGGATTTTGTCCAAAAGTTGATAGAAACCTACAAATTATGTTTAAAGACCACATACCAAATTTCATCCCCGTAGCTCTAATAGTTTTCGAGTTATCGTGTTCACAGACACACAGACAAATTCCAAAATTGTGTTTTCCGGACTCAGGGAGGTCTAAAACGTGGAGATTTGTCAAAACCTCGAGTTCGGATTTTTTGTCGATTACAATACTTTCTCTTTGTATACTTCGTAGACGAGAAAGTAAAAACGAAGCACAACGAGAAGGCAGATTTTCATGTTTCCTCTCCAAGCGGAAACGGAAATTTCGAACGGACAACAAGGAACCTCAAAGGGAGTTTGAAAAATGGAAACAAATTACATTTCGCATCTCATTTGGGTCTTCACTCTCGATTGCTGGCAGACGATAAGAAAGTTAACCCGGGAGGTTAGCACATTTGTTTTTCCTCGCAGACGATACGGGCGCGACCTTTCGACCTCCTAGACGGCGGGGAACACTTGTTGCGATTAGAATCGACAGCTACAAAGGAGTCGCTTGTGATCGAAAGAAAAAACGGCCATTGTCTGAATCGACAACTTCTTTTTGTTACGTGAAGTCCGACTGGTCAGGTGACTATTATCTCGTACCAAGAATGATTGATTACTATATAAATATATCTGTACAGAAAGGATTCTGAAGAGCGATTAGTGGCCGAAAAGAAACAGCTGAGAAAAATTCCTAACTGTTCCGGTATCTTAAGTAGCTAATACTAATTAGTGAGAATAATTTAATTTTTAGATTGCTGCATTTCATTTACTTTCTCGTACAATATGCGTACAAAGAGCAAGTACTGTAATAGTCAAAAAATTTGACCTTGAGATTTTAATTGATCTACACGTTTTGGAGCTCACCGAGGTTTAAAAAAATAACTGTAATTATGTCTGTCTGCCTTTGAACACGATAACACATGATGTAACAAGCCAGATCGATGAAATTTGGTATGCCACCAGTCCTTAAATTTCCATCAAATTCGGGCGATATCCATGAAATCGAAGTCAGTTAGTCTGTCCGTCTGTGTGCAAGTGAAAATTATAACTCAATGGTTCAGCAAGACAGATCAATTTCATTTATAATTTTGTTACCAAAATTGTAGATATGTACAAAACTTCTAGACCAAATCCAGCATTGGGTTGACTATCTGTTGGTCCGTTTATACACGGTAACTTAAAAATACAACAGGTTAGATGCATGAATTGTATCATGTGATATTTACACCACAATTGTTTAACAATGCCAACTTTCAGATCAAACTGGTGGAAGGGGAAAAGTATTGTACCGAAATGCATACTCATTACTTTTCACTCCAAGGCGAAGCTAAGCCGAAAATGCGCTGTATTGTGGAGGTGTACGACAAAGTCGATGGGAGAATACTGTCCTACCGCCACGAGAAAACCCCTAGACACTAGACATCCCGGTGGCGGTCGTTATGGAAACGGGATATTCCACTGCATTTTGGGGGTGAAGAAAACGGCTACATTTCGTTTGGCGCAGATACAACCGGCGGAAGTCTTATTTCAGTTTGCACTTCGGTCGAAAACGAATTCTCGCCAAACGAATTAGTTTAGTTAGTATGCCAAAGAGCGCTTAGCCTGCCAAATATTGCGGCTGATTTTATATCCGTTTCCCTCCTTTCTTCGACTCGTCTACGTGAGGCAACCCTGTTCAGGGTTTTTTCCCTAGCGGTAGGACGGTACCTCCCCTGGTGTTATGGTAAAACAGCAGGAAAGGGGAAAGAGCCGAAAGATGGGGAATCAAGCACTGCATCTTGAAAGAGTATCAGCGGCGTGGAACAGAGAATGTTTCCGAATATCGAAATTGATGATATGCTATGTATTTTATAAAAGGTCATCAATTATGCTAATTAAAAATTAGACAGAAAGTGAAAATTATATAAGAATTCAAACCCCTTCCTGACGGACGTCCGCTGAAGGAAGCGTGCCCAGAGGGCGGGAGCTGGCAAGCGCAGTCTGTGCCCGCAGGCCGAAGCGTTTTCTCCCTCTAAGCCTAACACGCACAAAATTTCGTAAAAAGTAAGCGCTACATAATAATGCATAAAAAGGGTACATAGAAATGAAATCGTTTTTAAATATTTGGTAAAAGGTATCGTATTCTAAAACACAAAAGAAGTTTAATTAAAATACTTGATTTTTAATAATAAAAATATAGTGTATTTCCCTATAATTGAAAGAACCTAAATAAACACTAGATTATTGATGCAAAATTCGAAAATACAGGAAAAATTAAATGTTTGCATTCAATATTATAAAATACTCCAAGAAAATTGTAATAATTAACTCTTCAAAGCCTTCTGAAAAATCTTCTATTTTAGGACTCCACTGACATGACGGAATATGGAACCGATATATTAGTACTATCCTCTTCTAATTCAGAATTTGAATATTCAGAACTATCTGAAGAACTCTAATAAATTATTGCTTTATCACTATCATCGGAAAAATCCATAGATGTGTCATTTAAAAATTTACATATTTTCTCCTCGGAAAGATAACGCGTTCTTTTAGCCATAACTGCGCATATAAAACTGAGAGGCATAAAAACCTTTGACAGAATATCTCCCATAAAATCTCAACCCAAGCGAAAGGAGAAACTATAAACAACAACCAATCCAAAATGAGTTAAAGAGGTCTTTAGCACATGCTTCTATTTACACTCGCCAGCACGTGTTTCTGTTTACACTCTCAAATTCCTATAATTCTAATTAAAAGAATCAGAGACACGTGGCCGACTACAATCTGACCTCGGAGAGAGAAATACTAACGTACAGGACCAATCTTCTGAAAAAAAACATGGAATAGCAACGCCATATGATAGTAAACATTTTTTTCCAAAAGCCCAACGCATATTTGCGGCCCTCGGCCCTGAGGGGAATCTAGCTCAAACGCACATATGCGGCGTTCGGCCCTGAGGGGAAATCTAGCTCAAACGCACATATGCGGCGCTCGGCCCTGAGGGGGAATCTAGCTCAAACGCACAT
>BGPR01000815.1:0-10237 GCA_013235015.1 Araneus ventricosus | reverse complement strand
ATGGTAACCCTATCCATGTGGCAAGAATCTTTTCATCCACACTGCATTTCATTTTCTTATTGTGAGGATTTTAACTAAAATTTATGGTAACCCTATCCATGTGGTAAGAAGCTTTTCATCCTCTTATTGTCCGGATTTTAACTAAAATTTTATGGTAACCCTATCCATGTGGTAAGAAGCTTTTCATCCACGCTGCATTTCATTTTCTTTTTATCCGGATTTCAACTAAAATTTTATGGTAACCCTATCCATGTGGAAGAAGCTTTTCATCCACACTGCATTTCATCCTCTTATTGTCCGGATTTTAACTAAAATTTATGGTAACCCTATCCATGTGGCAAGAAGCTTTTCATCCACACTGCATTTCATCCTCTTATTCACCACACGTAGCCAAGGATATGATAACGCTTGGATTTTATAGTGACAGTTACATTGAAAAAATTGGAGACGAAATTTTTCACCACAAGAGTATGTAATTAGCCAGCATTCAATAACAAGGGTCTCATATTAAGGAAAAATTTATTAGGAAAATTACCATCTGTTTTCGCATATTTTCCTTTTATCTCCGAACTCCCCGTCTCAAAAAATGGGGGGGGGGGCTTCACTACCTTTCTTTCCACGTCCATTATTTTCCTGCTATTATAGATTTTCCAATGAAGGACTGAATAGGTTTTAGTCCATACAGAGATAGGGAAAACTTTGAAGTATAAATCATATATTCAAGCTAATACTGACTAATTGCAGGAAAGAAAAATATACCCAAAGCTACCATTTTACACAAAACTATTCTTAAACATCTCAGTTTATTATACATTTGAAGATAAACTAGAGATTTAAACTTTGTTAAAAAAATCTCTGTACTTTCGCGCAGTAAATGTAACACATTTATCACTGATTCAAGTACTGAAATGAATTGGCTTTGAAACCTCTTTTTACATTACATGCCATAATTGTATTTACAACTCAATGACCAGGTGATCAATAATGATGACGAATTGATACATTTGCTGTGTTAACTCACACTTCACACCTCAGGGGTCGATCCAGGTTTTTTTCAGGGGTCCATTTTTGTGGAAAAAATGTTTTTGTAAAAAAAATAAAACTATTATTGCGAAAAATAAAATTATTTTTGTGAAAAAAAAATTATTTTTGTGAAAAATAAAAATATTTTTGAAACGTTGTTTGGCCGTGGAAAAATTTTAAAAAGGGATCATTTCTATAAAATGAAATTTTGTAAAAGGGCTGTTTTCACGAATTTGAATTTTGTGAAGGGGCCGTTTTTTGTGAATATGAGTTTTGTGAAGGGGCCGTTTTTATGAAGTGGAATTTTGTGAAGGTGCCGTTTTTATGAAGTGGAATTTTGTGAAGGGGCCATTTTTTGTGAATATGAGTTTTGTGAAGGAGCCGTTTTTATGAAGTGGAATTTTGTGAAGGGGCCGCAAAACGGCCCCAATTTTCGTCTGGATCGACCCATGCACTTATATATACCAAAGAATCGTAAACAAAGTGACGATCTTGTCTTGAATATTTAATAAGAGATCCGCAAAAATGGCCTTGGAAGTGTTAAGAAATATCTCCCAAGGCAACAATGTGAATAAAAAAATACTTTCGCTAATTTTTGAATAGTAATAAGAGAGAATTTCAAACACCGAAACTCAGTTGTTTTTTTATTTAGCCTTGATTTCTGTCAGAAATTTCAGACCTAGAGAGATTTAACAAGATAACAGAAGTTATGAAATAAGTTGTACATTTTAATGTGCACAAAAAGTAAAATGCTTTTTGCATAGATATTTAATAAACTCCTTTACTTCTTTACAAATGGCACGAAATAATAAAATGGAAAGAAAAGAGACATTAAAAAAGGAAAAAAAATAAAAAATTAATTATTGAAATAAAAATTAGAAATGAAACATTTTGTTTAATACAAAAAATTATGAAAAAATGAAATGTTATTATAATAAATAAATAAATTTAATGAATCCTTTTCTAATCGCGCCTTTCAAAGTAAAACTACAGTAACTAAATTTCACTGTCTTAGTCGGTCCGTAATATGTCTTTAATGAGCTTCGCGAGCCTCTTCAAAATATTAAACCCGCTATTTTTGATTTATTGCATTCCAAATTGAGGGTTTTTTCCCCCGTTTAGAAGTTATAAAAAAATCCTTTCACTAATTTGGCGCCCCCTTTCTATGATTTGATGTCAACTGGTGTGGGGCTTCGAGTACAACATTGCAAAATGGTCATAGGTTAAAACAACTGTAACTAACTTTCACCGTCTTAGTCGGTCGGTCGTCAATGAGCATCACCAGCGGCGAATCTAGAATTCGGATGGGGGGGGGGGGGGGGGTCATGAAAATTTTGTATCGTCTTTGACGAATGTCAAACCTCATGGCTTCGCGAGCCTCTTCAAAATATTTAACCAGCTATTTATTATTTATTGCATTCCAAATTGAGGGGTTTTTCCCCCCGTTTAGACGTTATAAAAAATCCCTTCACTGATTTGACGCCCCCTTTCTATGATTTGATGTCAGCTGGTGTGGGGCTTCGAGTACAACATTTCAAAATGGTCACAGTTTAAAACAACTGTAACTAACTTTCATCGTTTTAGTCGGTAGTCAATGAGCATCTCAGTGGCGAATCCAGAATTCGGATCGGGGGGGGGGGGGCGAAGTCATGAAAATTTTGTATCGTCGTGACGAATGTCAAACCTCATGGCTTATGTAACTTTATAGACTTTACTCACATGCCAATAAGAATCACAAAGAACACTACAATACTTTCGATAATTTAATATAAAAATACAATGAAATAACTAGACAAAAAATGTTTTCGTCCGCGTCAACGCTACAACAAGTGGGATGACTAGAAACGTAGGAAAATTTTCGAGCCTGTCAATCCAGAAAGCAATGTTGTCACGTTCTTCTTATTTTTTTTTAAAAATTCGAAATTAAGAACAAACAGTTGTGATTTTAAATAAAATCAAGAATTCTGGTTTAGCTCGGGGGAAGGGGGGGGGCTGCAGCCCGATGACCCCCTGGAGCATCACCAACCTCTTCAAAATGCTGCACCAGTTGTATCTTTTCCATTGCATTCCATATTAAGGGGTTTGTTTCTCCCGTTTCAAATTTATAAAAAGTCCCGTCACTAGTTTCATGCGCTCTTTTATAATATGGTGTTGTTAACCAGTAATATATGCGGTTATCAAGCAACATTCCTAAATGGTCATGGATTTAAACCAGATAATATTCATCTGAAGTTTAATCCAATGTCTTTTTCCCTTTAAAAATGACGCCAAATGTGTAATAAAGACTTATTATCGTAACTACTGCATTGCCTTGAAGAAATGCCAACATTAATTACATTACATAAATATAAATATCACAAAAGCTATTAATTAAGTTTAAATTCATTGAAAGGTGGCTGCGATGTGATCTGTTACAGTAAGTTGAGTCCTAAATGGGGAATGGTTGAGAATCGTTGGCTAATCAAACATTTCAATTGGCTACTAACACCAATGATCATCTATTAAAATGGATATGGAAAGTTAGGTCCCAAATAGTTAATGCCTGAAAACCGTTGGTTAACTCAAATGTTTTAATTGGCTACTGACGCCAGCGATTATCCATTAAAACTGATATGAAAAATTAGATCCAAAAATGCTGAATAGCTGAGAACGGTTGGTTAACTCATATGTTTAAACCGATTACTAACGCCAGCGATTATCCATTAAAATTGATATGAAAAATCAAGTTCAAAAATACTGAATACCTGAAAACCGTCGGTTAACTCAAATGTTTATTTACTACTACGCCAGCGGGGATTCCAGAAACTGATATGAAAAGATTAGATCCAAAAAATGCTGAATAGACTGAGACAGTTGGTTAACTCAGCTGTTTAAACTCATTACCAAACCAGCGATTTATCTTACAGAAACTTAGTATGAAAATCAAATTGTCAAAAATGCTGAATACCTGAAAACCGTCGGTTAACTCAAATGTTTTAATTGGCTACTAACGCCAGCGATTATCCGTTAAAACTGATATGAAAAATTAGATCCAAAAATGCTGAATAGATGAGAACGGTTGGTTAACTCAGATGTTTAAAACTCGATTTACTAACTGCCAGCGATTATCCTTAAAACTGATTGAAAATTAGATCCAAAAAATACTGAATAGCTGAGAACGGTTGGTTAACTCAGATGTTTAAACCGATTACTAACGCCAGCGGTGTCATTAGAATTGATATGAAAAAATCAAGTTCAAAATGCTGAATACTTACAAAAAACCGTCGGTTAACTCAAAGTATATTTTGGTGGCTACTAACGTCAGCGATTATCCGTTAAAACTGATATGAAAATTAGATCCAAAATGCTGAATAATGAGAACGGTTGGTTAACTCATATGTCTTTAAACCGATTACTAACACCAGCGATTATCCATTAAAACTGATATGAAAAGTAGATCCAAAAAATACTGAATAGCTGAGAACGGTTGATTTAACTCAGATGTTTAAACCGATTACTAACGCCAGCGATTATCCATTAAAATTGATATGAAAAATCAAGTTCAAAAATACTGAATACCTGAAAACCGTCGGTTAACTCAAATGTTTTAATTGGCTACTAACGCCAGCGATTATTCATTAAAACTGATATGAAAAATTAGATCCAAAAATGCTGAATAGCTGAGAACGGTTGGTTAACTCATATGTTTAAACTGATTACTAACGCCAGCGATTATCCATTAAAATTGATATGAAAAATCAAGTCCAAAAACACTGAATAGCTGAGAACGGTTGGTTAACTCAGATGTTTAAACTGATTACTAACGCCAGCGATTATCCATTAAACAGACATGACACAGGCTTGGAACAAAAAAAGCTGAACTTCATAAATACGGAATCGTATCAAACGTAAATACCGAGAGGTAAAATAAGTTTGATTAATTGGACAATAAATGAATAAATTTATACAAAAAGTGCTCAAGATATTAAAAATATTGTAGAATTATTATTTAAAAGAAAATTAATGGGTGAAAAATGAGTTACGTATAGAAGTTTTGTTAAAATAAAAACTATGGAAAAAATTATCTCACTAAAAAATATGGCCATGTAAAAACTCTTTTTGATTATACATAATTATTCAGACTTTTGTTTCTCATTTTTGAGCTAACAGTTCAAGTTTTCTTTTATGCTCCAGTCTGCTATTTTCCTCAGTTTTCTAAATTTTGCTCTCTTTCTTTGATTTTTTTTCCCATTTTTTCCTCATAGCTATTTTCGTACTATCAAGTTCCTTCTAGTTACTATCAATGGCATCACGCAAAAAATCTTTTTTCTAAAATATTCAAAAGCGCACTGCTTTTTGCTCATCATTTTGTATTAAACACTCTAGATTGAAGAATATGTTTCAATATACATTCTTCCTGATCTTTTATCTATCAAATCAGACATTATTTTGAATGTGCACATGGCGCACAATTTTTGTTTGCGTGAGCAGAGCCCCGCCCCCCCCAACACATTAACAAAAATTTTAATGCAAATTTGCATCGATCTCAAGAATGATTAAATTCGGTGCCGAAAAAGCGGAAATCCGCGTTTCCGCGGAAAAGTGTCATGTCTGATTAAAAATTGATATGAAAAATCAAGTCCAAAAATACTGAATACCTGAAAACTGTCGGTTCACTAAAATGTTTTAATTGGCTACTAACGCCAGCGATTATCCATTAAAACTGATATGAAAAATTAGATCCAAAAATGCTGAATAGCTGAGAACGGTTGGATAACTCAGATGTTTAAACTGATTACTAATGCCAGCGATCTTCCTTTGGAATTACATCCGATACTCATATTGAAAATGATTAAAAATACGTTTAAAAAAACACGCCCTACAACGGATTTAAAAGAACAATGGAACAAGAAAGATTAATAAGCGCAACAACCGCTAAAACAAAACCCTGTCAGCAAGTCATCATCCGATCAGAGAGCGCTAATTGATAGTTGAGCTCTGGGAAACAACGGCGGCATCAGCTGATCTGTTAATGAGGGGAACACAATATGAGAAGCCGGTGCTGCCCCAGAACAATTATAACGACGACGAACTGCAAGTGTCATTGAATAATGACCGTCTTCAGGACCATTTGCAACAGGTGAAATGACCTCTGCAGAAGACAAAGGGGTTGATCACCTGAGCTGTGCCGCTCTTTAAAATATTACTGCTGGGATTAAGCAAATGGTAAAGAGGATTGGATGCAATAACAACCTTTTAATCTATACAAAACTTGAAATACAAAAGAAAAGTCACAACGGGCACATTTTGTGGCGCTTAAATGTTATAAAAACAGGGTGGCTACAGAAACTGTGAAAAAAATTTCCCTGATTTTCCTGACTAAACTTACAACATTTCCCTGATTTACGACTACTAATTATATTAGTTTCCTGGCTTTCTCCCTACTGTATGTGTACAATATACATTATTAAAAACACTTTTACCAGTTATTTAATATGAAAAAATAATATATTTTTTATGAAATTTAATTTTTAAAAAATGGATGAACATCCTAAAAAAATCTATTAAAACAGTATATTACATTTCTTATAGTAAAAAATACAAGAAATTTTAACAAAAAAAAGTGCTTCTAAAACTGCATAAGAATTCTAAGAAACATTAAAACTACTCTTTGCAGCACAAGTTAAATTATATTAACAGTAAAGGTTATTATGATCTTTGCTCAAAACTTTAAAACAGTTCAATAACTAATCAGTGCTCTTTGCATGAGTGCCAGAATAACATGTTGCAGCATAAATATAAAAATTGTATAATTATACGTACCCAATTAATATATATTTTAGCAAAAATTTAAACAAGAGAAACTGCCAAAATATTACTTCAAATCTTTATTCTTTAACAAATCATACGAAATTAATTGCTCTAATCAAAAACTTATGCTTTTATAAATAAATATAAGTTTTTTTAAATTCCATTTATTATTGCAAATACTGCTAGACATATAGTACCAATTTATAGATAATAACTCAAGAAACAAATAACTATTAATTTCCCTGATTTTTAGATATTTTTACGAATCTCCCTGACTTTTCCCTGACCTTTCCAGATCGATAAAATTCCCTGACTTTTCCCTGATATCCCTGATTTCCCGGTTCTGTCGTCACCCTGAAAAATGACGACATGCTTACAGCTGTTTCTATGTATGGTAACTCATTAGTAAAGCGGTTCAGAATCGTTTAGTAAACGGGAGCTTATTTCCTCTAAAGCCAGAATTGACTTGAAGTATAGCCATGCCATTTGTCCTAAGCCGGGTTATTTTTCACCCATTTTAATCGAGAAATACAGGAACGCCATTTCCCATTCTCCCTGACTTTCCCCTGATTTTTCCAGATCGATAAAATTCCCTGACTTTTCCCTGATATCCCTGATTTCCCGGTTCTGTCGCCACCCTGAAAAATGACGACATGCTTACAGCTGTTTCTATGCATGATAACTCATTAGTAAAGCGGTTCAGAATCGTTTAGTAAACGGGAGCTTATTTCCTCCAAAGCCAGAATTGACTTGAAGTATAGCCATGCCATCTGTCCTAAGCCCGGTTATTTTTCACCCATTTTAATCGAAAAATACAGGAACGCCATTCACACTTGTATTTAAAAGGACGCTAACTCTGAACGAGAGGGGAACGATCTTTTTCCCTCTCTACAGCTTCTTGTTAATCGCTCTTCGATTTTCACCAGTCAGCAGATTTTAATTTATGTTACCCTCGAAGCGAGGCTTCAATCTACGCAAGGCATTGTTCTTTTCGCTAGCCTCTCTCAGGGTCACTCTGATTTTTCGTTCCGATTTCAGTCCACACGGAATTCCAACCATGACAAATCGTTTGGCCCATTTCCATAGATTTTTTATCACTTTTTTACTTTCTCGTATACGAAGTATACAAAGAGAAAGTATTGTAATCGTCAAAAAATTCGAACTCGAGATTTTGACAGATCTCCACGTTTTAGACCTCCCTGAGTCCGAAAAACACAATTTTGGAATTATGTCTGTAAACACGATAACTCGAAAACTATTAGAGCTACGAGGATGAAATTTGGTATGTGATCTTTACACACAATTTGCAGGCTTCTATCAAATTTTGGACAAAATCCGTCAATGGGAAGGCTGTCTGTCTGTATGTCCGTGTTAATGTGAACGCGATAACTCACAAATTTGAATAGGTATATAGATAAAATTTGGTACACAGTTTTATCATCAGGAATGTAGGTCGGTATAAAATTTTGGGCCAAATCAGTCAACGGGTTGGCTGTCTGTCGGTCTGTATAATCGCATACTTGTTTACTTTCGAATTCTTCATCTCCATGCGCATGCGTACTGGTAGCAATCTCTGGAAGCAATTCCTGTGCACGCGGAAGGATTACGTCACTTTGTCATTGAGCCGGAAAGATTTGGAAGTGTGTGAGATGCGTTTCATTCGGTACGCATCGTTTCGAATTTGATTCTTTACCTAAATGTTTTACAATCACTTTAATCTACAACGAAAAACCTTCTGATAGTCATTGGATTCTGGGTTAAAGTAGGATCGAATTTTTTGTTATCCACGCGGGGAGCGGGGAAAGAGCACCTTTTTGGGCAAGTATACGAAAAAGTTTAGGGGAGACCACTCCCGCTGGTTCCTTCTCGCGTTCCAAAATATACAATTTGTCTGTGAAGTGAATGGCAGGCTTAACAGGTCCCTTTGTCTGTCCCCTTTTCTAAAGAATTCTGCGACTTCAAATAATTAATATATAAATAACTTTTATAGTATCTATATGTTGTAAGCTATTTTCAAGAGTGGCATTTTATTTTTGGATTAAATAAATTCATCTACTTCGGTTTTTTTAAAATTTTAATTTCTGTGATTGGTTTTTGAGAAAATGATGCAGCCCTATAGGTGACAATCTTTGCATTAGTGACATATTAGATGGTTTCATTTAGAGAAAATTATTATGAAATTTTACTTCCGAGAAGGAGATATCTTATTTGATTTTACGGGGAGTTGTTTCATGTCGTGTAAACATTATTTCGGCTAGTACTGAAAAATCTGTAACTCGCATAATAAATAACACATTTTACTGGACAGAGAATCATACCACTTTGGAACCAAATTAATGCTTATTATTCTTCACACTTTTGGACACAGCTGGAGTGACAGGATGTCCCGACGTCACTACTTCGAATAGACGTGAATATTACTAACTTTTCGCAGAGCCACAATAACTCTTTTCAGTTAAAAGTTTTATTACGTGTATGGTAGTTTGTAAACAGTTAACTTATCAATTTGGATATTTTATAAAAATTAAATAATATGCAATTTTTTTAAAGTTAAGTATATAATTATTATGAACGCTAAAGAAATTCTTATTTAAGATGTATTCAAATATACAGAAAACACACAAAAATTCTTATCAAAAAACCGTTCTTAAAGCTATGAAACAATCATCAGCAATAATTTTATGAAATAAATTTTAAAATAAACAAAATATATTAGTAGGAGTAACGAAAAATTATGCATTTTTAATGTCATATCTTCATTCAGATCATTCACTTCACAGATAAACTGGATATTTTGGAACGCGAGAAGGAAAAAGCCATAAAAATCCATGGAAATCAGCCAAATGGTTTGTGGTGGTTGGAATTCCGTCTGGACTGAAATCGGAGCGAAAACGCGGGAGTTTAAAGTCTCGCTTCAGAGGGACTCTGAAAGAGGCTAGCGAAAAGAACAGTGCCTTGCGTAGATTGAAGCCTCGCTTTGAGGGTAGCATAAATTAAAATCTGCTGACCGGGGAAAATCGAAGAGCGATTGAAAAGGAACTGTAGAGAGGGAAAGAAGATCGCTTCCACCTTACCTACGTTCAGAGTTAGCGTCCTTTTAAATATAAGTGAATGGCGTGCCTGTATTTTTCGATTAAAATGGGTGGAGAAGAAAACCGGGTTTAGGACAAATGGCATGTCTATCCTTCAAGTGAATGGCCGGCTTTACACCAGTTCTACGATTGTTGAATCAATCCACACACATTCTCCTCTCCAACTGTCATTCTGCGGTTGCATTAATTTCAGTTAGCATTTTCAGTACCCATAAAACGATTACGTTTGTGAAGAAGCTTCTTGTAAACATTACGTGCTTTCATCAGAGAAGAATTTCAATGAATCGCTTGACATCCACATTCTCTTCCCCAAGGCCAACGCACCTCAAGTT